>DWAV01000408.1:0-20424 GCA_018231305.1 Noctuana lactifera
AGGATTCTTACCGCACTAAAACCTCTTCCGAGACCAGCATCAGCGCGTTTAGAAGATTCCGGAATCTTCAGTGGAACGCACCTGTGTCCTTCCTACACACCTGTTAGACCCCATATTATTTATATATATTAGACGATATATTATGTATAACTTATTAGTTAGTATTTGGAAAAGACTACTAGATCCCGTAACACAGAGATTCTTAGTAGGTCTAGAGTTAAATGGGGATATAAAAATTTTATTTTTTATACTATTAGGAAGGAAAAAAAGGCCATTAGATTAGATTAGTAACTAAATAAAAAAATATTCCAGTTTTTTATTTGGCACAATTTCATGCTCCAATAACTTCGCTTCTTTATTGTTATACATATTTAATTAACTGTGGTGAAGATTTTTTTGTGATCAATAGTCCAGGGTCGCATTTAACCGCTCGTCTATGCTCCATTGAAACGAGTTTTCCCTGGGCGGCCATACACTCTCCTACTGAAGAAATGCATCGCGTTGCTGTATTGTTCTTATAGCCTACATCGTACTGCCGCTCCTTTGACTCGCGCTAAAGAACCGACTTCTTACATGATACATTTACATCGTAAGAAAACAATTTTATTGATAACTTAAAAATAGTATTATCAAAATCAAACATGGTGGCAGTGAGAGACGATAGCGACGCGCGATTTTACCTATTAGCAGATTCTGCCCTGTACGACATTCTCATAACCTGTGACTAAATAATTACTTTACAATAGAAGAACTTAATAATAAAAGGTCTATTCGCAATTAGACTTTGTGCTCAACGAAAATACGGCTAGAGTCCGGCCCAAGTTTTTATGATTACGTCCTCGAAAATTAGCCTTGATTCATCACGACGACGCCACGTGGCGATTGCCTCATTGGAATAATTGAGTACTCGTCATAATTTCGGGTTATGATCCAATAGGAGTCAATCGCTTTGATCTTGTCCTGATAAGGATGTAAGCAACTGGTATCAATATAATAAACTTATGTATTATCGTTGTAGTAAATCCTATGCCATACTAGATTGTATGGAAGAGATCTCTTTTAAGCTATAGCTTTAATAAGAACCAGTTTTTCTGTTTGCGTTTTTAAACTAACTGGTGTAGAGTAAAGAGTATCTACATATTTTATTATAAAGTATCTATAATATGTTTAGAAGAACGGACAATGGTAAAAGCATAGAATTGATAGATCTTAAAGCATAATACATCTACAAGCTCTGGTTGGGTTCTGGCAAAGAAAGATTTTTTGGAAATAGGGCGTCATTTGATTTTAATTGAATAGGTATATCGCCAAGAGTTATGATTTCTTTATTATAAATATTATAACATAAATGATATTCACAATTTTAAATTACTCAATCCTGTTAACGCCTAAGATACGCGGAGAAATGTAGGTTCAGGATCTTACAAACAAACCGAATCCCATGGTTTCTCTGTAATGTCTTCGATTCAGCGTAGTTGTTCACGATTTGTCACAATGACAATCATTGTGTCCGCCATTCTGATTCATGTACCGTAATGTGGCTCTGCGAATCCTATCGGAAGCTCCAATTGGAAGGTTTAAACAGTCATCACGTCTTCCGATTGCTGACACGAAGCAAATATAGACACTGACAAAATATGTATACCGTGATAAACTTTTAGCAAGACTCAATTATTAATTATTACCTATTGGTTTTTATGTATTTTCAATCGAATTCAAAAGAAAGAGGAGGTTCTAAAGTTGACTGCATTTTTTTAATGTTTGTTACCTCATATCTTTCGACACATACATTAGGTAATTTAGATACGACTTTTAAAAGGCAAATATTAAAAAACTTTGAGTGAATAGACTTCAAAATATCCAGCCTGCCTAGATTTATTATTACTTTTCTCAGAATAACACTAGGATATAACCACCTATGATCTGAGTCACTGTTATAAGCGTCTCAAATGTAATTTTTCCGTTTGCCATTCAATCGTAAAACGCATAAAGATCTTCATTATATTCATGTCAATTGTCGACAGTATACATACATAATTTATCCCAAAAGATGACAACGCATTTAAATATGACTACGTACCTTACCGACTACGCATTCCATATGAAATACCTAATGTGTTTCTAAGGTTATGAAGAAACTACCTAATCTATATCCAGCTTTTCATACTTTAAAAAGTAGTATGCATGCGTCATTGACCCCTTATCTTCCCTCTGTTCGAAGTTCGGATTCTCGAAGATTGAAATTGTTGCATAGCTATCGTATTATAGAAAATATTACCTAATAAATAAATATTCATCGTGATGTACTTAGTCGTTTGTAATAGAGAAGCGTGCGTTTAGTTAAACGCAAACTATATTCGTAGATTCTATATTGTAACGTGCGTATGACCGAAGTGTTGCTCCTACTAGACGGACGGACCAATTTATCAGCTGTTCCGATTACATGCAGTTCTACGAACAACTATTCGAACCGCATTTGTTCCGCAACTCGCACCAATCTAACAAGGTCGCCCACGACGCCATACAAACGGAACCTTTATTATACCATATCGGTACATACGCACCTATACTGTACCTATAGATAAATATAGAGCATGTTTAGTGATGCAGCCTTTATGTTTAAGCAATGAAGAACAACAAAAAAACTGGTTCCATAAAAATCATTAAAAAAAAGTTACCAGACATTTAATTTGAATAAGTATAAAAGAGTTGAAACTTGAATTATGTTTAAGACGATATTATTTTAGTTGCTATTTTTAGGAAAAGTTTTCTTCTTTACC
Source organism: Noctuana lactifera (assembly GCA_018231305.1). Taxonomy (NCBI): domain Eukaryota; kingdom Metazoa; phylum Arthropoda; class Insecta; order Lepidoptera; family Hesperiidae; genus Noctuana; species Noctuana lactifera. Next base: position 2,781 of record DWAV01000408.1, read on the forward strand.
TATTAATCTTGTAAGGTTATATAACTACCTACCTAAGTAGCAATGCCGATTCAGACAACGCAAGCCCAGTTTATTGGCCCTAACTATTGGTGGAATTTTGGGGGACCCATTTTTTAGGACTAATAATATCTTCTAGTGTTCTGTAGTTGAAATACCTACTGTTAGTATTAAATACATGTAGGGAGAAGGTATGTAATATATACTAATAATACAAAGCTGAATAGTTTGTTTATCTGATTTTTTGATTGTTTGTTTGAACGCGCTAATCTCACGAACTACTGGTCCGATTTGAAAAGTTCTTTTAGTGTAAAATAGTCTATTTATCGAGGAAGGCTATAGGCGATTAAGCGATACGCTGCAAACCGGGGGGCACAGCTAGTAAAATATAAGGCAAGCCCGGCTTTCTGGCTCATTTATATGAATTTACCGCCAAGTAGATACTTAATTATCATCGACCGCTTATGCCGAATAAAGGTCTTTCTTTAGAAGAGATGCAACAAATTCTTACAGTTCTAAATACAAATAATCATAACAAAAGACACCCACACTACCCACTCAAAATCAATGTCAAGCTCTTAACAATATCCACTTAATGGCTTGGCTATTGCTATATAATTGTATCTTGCTTGAAACACAAGGTTACACTGTAATCTTAAGTTACAATGTTTAGATTACCACTTGCTTGTCACATTACACGCAAAAATCTAATCTTTCATACATTGATAAGACAAGGAATTTATTGTAAAGGGTGCAGCCTCTAGAGAGATAATTTAAAAAGTCATTATCTTCTTCGACACAATTGTAATTGACTAGCGACCCGCCCTGGATTCGCACGGGTGCAATGCTGATACTAAATACACTACAGAAAAACTGTGAACGTTTATACATATAAACCTTCCTCTTCAATTACTCTATCTATTAAAAAAAACCGCATCAAAATCCATTGCGTAGTTTTAAAGATTTAAGGATACATAGGGATATAGAGACGGAGAAAGCGACTTTGTTCTATACTATGTAGTGATTCCCTACACTTCAAACTACAGTTTGATATAAAATAATCTAAAAGTTAAGTTAATCTAAGTAGTTGCTGCCTTTTTAAAGCATGAATCATACTTGAAATGGTTATCGCGTTTCAGAAATGGTGTGACGTAGCTAAGGTGTTTCCAAGTACGACTAACAATGTTTCATAAAGGTCAAGTGCAAGCCAATGTTTACGTCAGAGTCACGTACAAACGGTAATTACATACACGCTCCAGCAGACCACACTACATGATGCCAGGGCTACTGATGACGTGCGTGGAATTGTGAGGGTTACTTTACTCATATTTAGAAATTGTCTCCGCTGTTTTGCATTGGATTTCTACTCGTAGGTACTACTATCTTTGAAGCATTTTGTAGTCGGTGGCTTGGCATGTATACCTACTACAGGTTATACAGGTTTTATACAAAGTCTGCCTTTTAAAAGTATAAATCAATGTATGATGAGTTTCATGTAGACCCGCGCAATAGATCAAAACCAATAAAAAGAAATAAATAAATAAAAACATTTTTATTCATTATTCATCATTATTATTTATCATGGTATTTGTATACACTGGATGAACTTCAAATAACACGGTACATCGACTTCAGGCGCCCTAGGCTAAGGTAGGCCGGGAGAAAAAACCCGGCGGAAAAAAACTCTCGGCACTCCTTTAAAATCAAGTGTAAAATCCCAATTTATTAACTGTACAGTATAAGTAGATAGCTTTAGCCTGATAGCGTGCAAACGGCCATAAATACCAGAAAGCTCCCTAAACACTAAACTGTTTACGACTTAGTTGATGAATATCATCATAATATTAAATTCTACAACTCTACTATGCTTAGAATCAAAACCACGACCCTTTGAATGGTAGACCGGCCTAATAACCACTAAAGTAAGGGGGTCGTTGATTTGAACTATAAAAAGTCCATAAATCCGCAGGTATTTACTACAGTACTTAAATACACTTAGTTACTAAATACTAACGCCTACAATTGCATTGCAATATATCTAAATTCTGTCGACAGCCTCATTTAAATGACTTGTAACAATTTAACTGAGGTTCTAATTTCAAATAAGCGTTAAATGTTTGTTTTATTGCAGTCATGAATTACATCGTTTTAGTGAACATCCATTACATACGGTTACGATACGATCACGATAATACTAAAAGTATTAATATCATTTTAAATTAAAGTTTGTATGCTTACAATGACGTTAGCAAGACAATTTTCAAAAGAGTGCAGTAAACTAATAGTATACCGAAATATAGTATAGTGTGTAGAGGGCTTTTCTTGTGATCACAGTAAGTGCAGTAATTTGTGGTAATCTAAATTAACATTATTAGATATTATCTAAAATTGGATAACGTATCATAGAGTATAGCATAGGTAGGTGTTTTGATATAATTATTATAAAAATGATTATAAATAAAAATCAATATCAAATTCGAATATACAAAATGTTTTGAAGACGATGTCAAAAAGTATAATTTAAAGTTAGCAAACACTTTATATTAATACAATAAAGACAGGCAGTCATTTCAATATTAATCGCTTTCGACGTCCGACCAATTGTTTTTAATCGAAGATTAAAATCAAAACAAGGCATCATTATCGGACGCATTTTGAGTTTCGACGTTCCGAGACAAGCCATAATTTCAACCGCGTTCGATAAAATCTTTGACAACGTCGAGTCGTACGGAATGAATCATTCCTTTGCAATTCAGTACGGCCGTACGTCATCATTACCCGATATGAAAATGGCAAGCGGAAAGCTATCTGCATTTGTATTTTGTCATTACAGTTTGCTCGTGGAGTATTTAAATCGAAATATGATTAATAAGAATGACATATTTCAGTGTTTTCTATATCTACTCGTACGTGTTCCAATTTGCATTATTATGTGAGCTTACGTCAGATATATGGAAATTGCGGAGTGGAGGCATGCCTTCAAATCCTATTTGAATCTGAGAACCAAATTACCTAGTTAATGAGAATTCTACATTTATTTCATGGGACACGACGTCTAGAGTCGCTGCTATTTTCGTATCTGATAAGTACCTAGATTATATTTATCTTGCCGTTGGCTGCTGGCTACGTCATATGAAAACAAAATATTTATTTTTGGAGCATATTAAATTTATTTTTTAACACGGCTAAAAATAGAGAATTTTATTTATATACAAATATAACAATGGTAGCTACTTCAGATCTTGACTTGAAGCGCATTTTAGTTGGATTTGTACGATGATTCCCTACTTGAATTAGGCGATATAAGCATTAAAGCCCGGCCATTGCCAGCTCTAGTTACGAACATAAGGATTAGGACGGGCACCTTAAATAAAATTATGCTTACCAGCGTTAAAGAAGAAAACCTTCTACCTATCTAATGAGAGAGCATGTTCCGTTTCGTCGAGAATATTCGTAAACACCTGCCTCATCATCCATTGAACAGCATATCTGACATCATGTATCGGAATAGCACAGGCCTTGCAATGATTAACGAGCCGACACACAATAATTAGTGAGCTAATTAAATTCCTGCAGCGGGGGGTGATCGACACGTGTTTATAAGATATAAACTTTTCATACTGTTAATTTTGCTTCATTTTCGTAAACTGGCTTTACAGTTTTAACAAATTTTAATAGCCGTGTAGTTTAATTTAATATACATACAGTTTTACATGTGACTTTGACAAAGTGTAACTTCTTGTCATCACAATGTTCCTTCAACATTGTGATGAAAAGAAAGAAATATTTAATTGTGATACGCTTTCAAATAAAATCAGACAAATCGGTTTACCCAGTCGAAAGTTATGAGGTAACAAACGTTAAAAAAAATATAGTCGAATTAAGTCCCTCCGCCTTTTTATTGGTCTTGAAGTCTTGAAGTCTTGAAGCCTTGAAGTCGGTTGAAAATAAGTTATTCTATTACTATACCTTGCAGGTACATAGGCACATAGACAGACAAAGGTAATGGATTCATAAAATTTATTGTAATCTAACTATAAAACAAGAAATTTCTGATGCGATATCGAATCGCAGTTTCTTAGATAGAATCAGTTTATTAGATATCGTATCATTTACGAATCGGATAAAAAATATCAATTATTTTTAATTAAAATCATTTTTACAAAATTTAATTTCACTACCACAGCGATCGATTCGAGGTTACAGATCTGATAAGCAGCATACTTTCCTTTCCCTTCCGTGTCCCACATTATATTATAGTTAATTTTTGTCAGTCATTGTCAAAAATAAGGACATACCGATATAGATCAAATAACTCAAATAATTTCTTTTCTTTTATTTTGTCAATGTTGATATTGTTGATTATATCAGACATTGAATCGAGCAACAAAGCATTTGGAAACACAAATAGAAAATTGTTGCGCTATGAACAACTTGAACTCTTTCATTTGTTCGTACACATACAATACAAAATAATCGTAACTGTTATTTAGGTATAAAGGATTTGTCTGAAAACAATACCTATGTATATTTCATTTAATAGATAATATAACAAACAAACCTGTTTGTAGTAACTAGAGTTACGTGATGCGATTTCGGGGATTTTTTTTAGATCTTGCTTAGGCAATTCCAGGGGACCATGACATGGGGTTCTTCAAAAAAGGCGCTAAAAGGGCAAAACCGGCAACATATCGGCAATTCCTCGTGACCATTTACCTACCATCAGATAGCTCGTCTCCCTGTTTGTGAGGCTTAGTGTATACAAAAAAAAAGGCTTTTTACTATAAGCAGTTATAAGTCACGAGCATCAACAAATTCTCAAAGAAAGTGTCTTAAAGTCAATATTATTAGATATCTAAAGTATTCAGAATAGCCGCTTCCGCTGAATCTTTCTCGAGAAAAGTCCCAACTTTGTGCTTACAAACGCTGGTTTCGGCAACTTTGTTTCTACTCAAACATCGGGTGAATTGTTTTCTTTTTTCCATTTTCCATTGGAAATCTGTTTCCGCGTGAACTTCAAAGCGGCTAACATGTCAAATTCTCGGGAAAATAGGCCGTGTCAAGTAAGAGTTAAGAGTCCCATTGCCTTGCGGCGCTGATGATTATGTAAGCAAAGCCTTCTAAAACTAAGGATGTTAACATATAAAACAGAATGGGTACCTACTACAGAATTACTACATATTCACTGATATTGATAGGTTTATATAAGTTGTGTGTAATAGTGTTATCCCTCTCATGATAAACAAATAATCGGTAACATGCTAATCAAAAGATCCTGAATTTGATTCATTTTATGAACTTTTCTGTTTATGTCAGTTCTTTTGTGAATGTAAATATATTGTTTTTACATATATTTATGTTATCTAAAAGAACTTAAGAAATATGATTTTTCATTTTATAATTGAAAGTAGATTTCAGGGAATCAAAAGCTGTACGCGACCCTTGTCATCTAAACGCCTAACATTTGTGCGGGCGACGGACAGGCGGTAGTCCAATTGAGAACATGAGCGGGTAATTATTATACCTACAAAATTTTTTACCTGGCCTGAGCCGAAACGCATACTGACTAATGGAAACATACGTAGCTAAATGCTTGCGATCGTAAGTTCGTACGAACAAAACTCTTACTTCACTCACCGTAAGGGCTAGAAAATATCTCATAATTTGAGAAATACATGTCATATTATTATCTTTATCGGACATATCTTTAATAAATGGACTTGACTATCATAGGATACTTAAACGTCATTGAGATTAATTTAATGTACTAACCTAACCTAACCTGTCTTCCACAGCACAAAAATTTTTAATTTTTAATTTTTTTTATAATACATGTAAAGCTTTATAATCTGCTAAACTATGGAACAATTTTAGTGGAAATGATTAGTTATCTAAAACATTTTTTTTTTTTTGCTGTTGTTAGTTTACTTTGGCTACGTACAGACGTACAGTAATTGTCGCTAAGAGTTTAAAATTCTAGATCGCCACCTCTCCCATTTGGGCCAGAGTCACTCTTGATAACAGAACAAACGAGGCAGCGTCATATTTTATGACGGACGTCAGCTGACAAGGAGATAGTTCATCTTTGTCGCACCGAACGCTCGCGGTTAGCTTTTTATTCAAATACAATATTATTTTCGCGTGTTCTTACTCGTATCTTTTCTCGTATAAAACTTTTATATGAGCCTCGGAGGCGTGAGCACGTATCTGAACAGATAGATAAGTACGTATATGTTATTGCGATTTATTTTACTACATTAAAGTTTGTGTTATGACAGTCTTAGACCAGTCATAAATGCAGATATAAACCACTTCAGGCAAAAAACATATTTTGTTCTCTAACTTTATCATCATTGATCTCACGTTGTCCCCACTGCTGATCACGGAACTGTTCTCAAATATGAGATGTGAGCGAGAGAGAGAGAGATATGACACTAATGATGAATGTGGCGGTAGCAAACTATTTCTACCACCTACAAATTTAAACTAGGACGCTTGATTTCACGCATTGTAGTTTCCTAAGTAAGCAAGTACTGTAAAATAATTGACGTGTAATTGATGAGCCACCAGCTCCCAAAGCCTTTGTTACTTAACGCGGCGCCCGATAAATTAATTAGAATTCAATTAGGATTCGTGAAATCAAACTTTCCGTTCATTCACACGCGCCATACTGAATTAACCTCGGGTTAAACAAATTTTGTTGATCCACTGAATGGTTATGATAGCATTAAAACTTTGAAGCAGTCTGTTTGGTTTTAATTTATTTTATCATTTTCACTTTATTTACTTATCTTGAATTTTTTTGCAGTTATTTTTCTTAGTAGTTGTCTGCGCTGTTCTGTTAATGACCCTCGGTAGGTTGGGAATTTAAGGAAAGGTTTTACTTTATACAAGCCTTGTCCCGACCATAACAAAGAACCCATTTGACGTAGTCATTCTGAAGTTATGCGCATACAAATATTGCGGCGATTCAGTTTTATTAATACTGATTAATAAAGATAATATATTATTAACTCGTGGATGATAGTTTCATATTATCGGTTTGTCCCTATAGCGAACAACATACACCTACTTATAATAAAATTATGTTTAAGTATGTTATTAACATTAATAGCATATAACATATGTTTTTGCACTTGTATTTGCACTTTATAATAGTCTGGTGTGAGCAAACATGTCTACTGTCTTATAAAGTCTGTTACTGAATTGTACTCTGTAAAGATAGTGAAATAACGTTATCGATTTTCAATAACATTTTGTAAAACTTTCTACTGTTTGTTACTATCTATTACTTTATTATTCATACGCTCGTTTTGAAAAAACTCAACTCAAAGACTACAAGATTATATTTATTTGAGATGAATTGTAAACGGACCTTAGTGAGTCGATGCACATTTTTACGTAATATATCTATAAGTCTACGCATAGAATAATTTACAAGAGCACCTCTACGTAAAGAATTGTTTCAAACCAAACTTAAAAACACACGTATTTGAAGCAGCAATTTTTTCCTGACTCATGAAACAACGGTCCTATGAAACCCAACTTCGTGTCCTGCGCCGTGGAAGCTATAATTAAAACTTACTTCAACGAACCTTGTTATAAAAACGTCATAAAAATCTTCTACCTAAGTGTAAGACTCACACTGTAAGTTTACTTTACAAAATAAAATTTGATACGCTTAATTAAGTTTATATTTCCAAAGAAAGATACAGTTTGAGCTACGCGACTGAGACAGGCGACACGCGACACGTGTCAGAAAAATTATGATTACGAATATTAACAGAAAACTTTAAATTCGCCTCTACTAGAGTATGTTTAATCTCTAATCCACTCATGATATACCTTCAAATTTAAAATGTTTCCATAGAATTGCATACAAATCGGATGTACTCTGTCTTCGGGTCGCGATTGTACTCGTAATTTGTATGTCTGTCGCGTATCTCGAGCTGTACTTTAACAGGTAGCCGGCCATTTAATCGTTATCTTACGGCTACTTATTTGTGAAACGACACCAACGACACCGCGTAATCTGGCTTACATTATTTTCCATTTAAATCGATGACATTAGAAACTATCGGATGGTTCTAGTACATCGTAGCTGTCCATAATTTATCACTTTCATTTGCATACGTAATAAGTGACGTGGGGATTGTCCTCCAAGATTATTTATAGTGCTTGTCGAAATATTAAAACCCTTGTTAGAAATACAATATAATGTTGTAATTTATTAACGGTAATATATGCTTACAGGTAGTTCGGTAACGCGTCTCGGGTAAGATTAGACATGGGTTAATTAGATGTGAAAGAATTATTATACTGATATAGGAAGCTTAGAACTAATTGGGTGATGTCTGGATTAACGCTTGTCACCGTGTATTCCTATCGCTCTGTACACTACGGTTACTTTCGTGTTGACCGGCAATATCTGTCATAGATTTCTGCCCAGAAGATTACATTAATTTTATTAATATAATATAATTATACTTAGTACTTATTTCGTAATCCCTCGTCACACTTTGTGCATATAGTACGTGTCTTCGTGTTCAATTAAAATTAAATGACTTCCCCGGGATCTAACCTAATAATACGCACCTAATAGGTTTTTCTTGTTTTGTTAGAAGTTACTTTTCTTAGGTACCTATAGAAGTGGTTTAGCACCATTGGAGACATACCGTAACTTCGTCATGCAACTTTTTCATAGTTCTTGTTTTTTGGTTCACCTCAGTCTTGAGTAGTAGTAACGCCTCCACGTATGATCTTAGATAGGACTTCTTTTCTGTTTGAGATTGGATATTGAAGTGAACAATTAACATCACGTGGCCTGCATGCTCGATGAAAAATAAGTGGGTACATTGAGTTAACGTTTTTTCAATAAAGTTATTCGTATATATAAAAGCCGCTATAAATATTCAGTGAAAACGTCAGGCCGCAGGCAAGATTTCAGAGGTGGGAGGTTATTAATATTTATAAGTTCGTAAGAAGTAAGAACCTACTAATAAATAATTCTCTTTTATACCTCTTACTTTCTTAGTAATGTGAGTGTGTCTCACTGAAGGTGAATTTCGGACGTGTGATGCTATCAATTTCGGGGTCTCATGTGTGTAAATAAGATATTATCATCCTATTTCGTGTGTATTTACTTATATCGTAAGCTGCTTAAGTGCCTGTTTATATTTCACATTGTATCTATTTACGGTAATATGTTCTTAACTATGTATTTAGAGATTATTTTTTACAAATGTTTTGGTAGTAGGTAAGTATTGGTTGAGTATTTACATTGGACTTATATACAGTTTGTTAAACTTAAAATCTGTAAAATCACCGTTACCTAACTTAATATATAGGTAGTCATTGCAATAATTATGTATAGCTTAGTTATAAAAAAAAAACAGATTTTATCTCACATTATTCCAACCAAACAGCAACTTAATATTATTATGCAGCGTGAACATCCGTTACCTGAAAAAAGAAAATATGAATTAAAACCAAACGGATAGTAGAGCATTTAATAATTTTGATTCTAATATTTATTTTAATAGACTGGTTTATTTTTGGTATTGCTTTTTCATTGGTAGACCACCTGATGCAACGAGACACGAAGCCGATAAGTAAATAGTTCTATTGTTAGTCACCCATTTTTGGCTTTCCTTTCTGTCACCCTTTCTAGGCTCGATTCTGAAGTCCGCGCATGAAGTCGTGGGCATAGACTAGTTTATTATAAATCATACAATAAAAAAATTATTATTATTATTTTTATATTTATTTATAAGTTATTTTAAGTTTTTAGTTTAGGTGTATATATATTAAGATAATTGTATAAAAAAATTAATCATTTATTATAATAACGCTTAACACTTGTAGCTCCAAACTAGGTTTCCCATGGGTCATGGGGCCATGGACACGAACAACCAGACCAGAACAGCATTAGGACCACGTGTCGTCCTAATCACCTCATACCACATTGCTCCTACATACCTACTTTTAAAATACCTATTTAAAATAAACCCTATTAATTCGTAATTACACATGTGAACATTACAATTCGCGGTATCGTCAGCAATGTGTTTAAGCATTTGAATCGTCCATAAATATTGCTGCTAATGCCCTCTTAATGCGGGACGCGTTTGTTTTGTTTCATATGAGAGAGGGACACAAATAAATCTAATTTAGTAGTTAGTAATAAAATTGATCAAATACCTATTATGTATATTTTTAAGGAGTCCCGCTCGATAGTATTCGCGACTTTTTCGTGATTGTCAAACGTAGATGGAAATCAAGTATAAATCATTGACTGGTGTTCAGTGGATTCGGATACTGACGTTAATGACTGATAAATAATTAATCAGTCAGTTACCTACCATATTTCGATTCGGAATTTAACGATTAATCACATTCAAAGATATTCAAAGCACCAAATCGATTATCCGAAATATCTGCATTGGACCATCTCTAGTCCTTACGTACGTCCCATGAGCTTTGTCTAAATGCCTTTATTCCAATCTGAATGTCGCCGGTTTATAATTTATGAGGCGAGGAGCTTAGTGACCCTGTTTATAGCCGCAATCATTTCAATTCCCGAACGCGTATCCAAAGGTCTCTATTAGAAGGTGTTAAGGTCTAAAATTTAAAATTTAAAATGACCGTGAGATGCGTAACATTGTAAGTTGGGTTATCGAATGTGTTCTGCTATTTATTCAGAAAGCTTATTCGCAAATGTGTCGTTTTATGGCAAATAAATATTATAAAGTTCGAATTAAACTGTGTCGGTACTTAAAATAATAAAGACTTAGAATATCTCTATAGAAGTTGGTTGGACGTTCAGAATAAGAAGGGAGTACCTACTTAGATTTCATATTTGCAATAATATAAAACATAGTAGGTAACCTTAAAACAAGATAAATAATACATCGTAAAGTCGAGTCTAGATTAAGCAAAACATAATAATATTCACCCGTAGGTACTTTATCAATTGAAAGTGTTTTAAGAATGTTTCCCATTTAATTTAAAATTTTACAATTTTAAGTTACAAACGAGCATGTTTAAAATATCAGTCATACGGGATAGAACTCAATTACCATTCCGAAATATGAATTCATTATCTATGCCCTGAGGTTTAAAAGCACTCGATAGAAACGGGCCACCCAGTGATTGAAACATCGTGGTGGGTTCTTTACTTAACTATAAGCATCTCCGAACCTTTAAATAATAGAACTTTGAAGATGAAAACTCAATTTAACTATATAATTTAGGAATAGAAAAAAATTAGATTTTATTTATTTATTATTTCAAATTCACGTTCTTGGCTTTTTGCGTTAGTAAACAATTAAATAATTGTATAGACTTATTATTTGTTAGTAATATTCGTGTTCTTAAATTTATATAATTTCAAGGCTTTAAATCAACACATAATATAATCAATATCAGCCCAGATTGTACATATATTATAATATTAGAATAATAAATAAAAAATGATTAGGTCTTTTCACTTCACTAAATACTTACACTTTTACTTACCAAATAACTTATTATATTTTAATCTATGCTTTTACGCTCTGTCTTTGTTCTCCCGGCCTTCTTTGCTGTAGCTTAAATAAGGCGCCTAAAGTCAATGAACCATATTATGATTTATTTTACTTTCGTTGACTGTAGGTAAATTATGAATAAAATATTTACTTCAATTCTGTAATGTAGGTAGGTAGGTAACTAAATGACTTTTAATTTCTCACAAAAATGCAGCTGTGACTGTTGACATCACAAGCGTTTTTATTTGCAGTGCTTCTAAATAGAGATAGCAAACTCTGGCACAGCCGCGGAAATAAAAGTAGGTAGAGTGAGCGGTAAGTTACGCAACTTTTTCTTTTCTTTCTTCCTTTTCTTTTAGTTCCTGCTCCATATTTTTCAACCACTAATTGCAAAAGTAAGTTGGTACAATTTAAAAGTTTGAATAAACTGCAGACAGATTAAAAGGGCGGTTTCCTTTTCTAATAAAAAGTTAAAAATGTGCCGCAAAATAGGTCATCGCTATTCTAATTCTTTGACCTCCTACAACATAATAATAGGGTAGATGACAAGCTAATCAGCTAAAATACTTTTTATGAGCTGTCAAAAATACACAACGCCAACATTTCATTTATTTTATGTCTCTATACATAAATTTTATAATATTATGACAGATCAACGCACAGCCTAAACCACTGATCGTAGAAACCTGAAACTTAGAGGGTGTGTTCTTTATACGACGGAGGCTTCCGAAAAGAAAGCATTTTCTGAATTTCCAAGGGGGTGAAAAACGGAGGTGAAAAATTTGTATGGGACAACGTGATTCTTTGACCCAATGTGTATGTTGTTATTTTAATACTATGTATTGTGTTATTAATATGTATTATTCATTTATGTAGTACCCGCTAGATTTGCTTCATCTGCATTCCAATCTCAGGGCTGCTGGTAGTTCCTATGTATAAATTCATTTAAATGTCTTTTACTTTTAAAATATCATTATACATAATTATATAAATTATAAAATACAAAAATACCTTCATGAATTTCATTTAGGAAAATGTTCATAATATATTCATTAACACTACGCTTTCATTATCCATTCATACGTTACAAATTAATGAATGTGGCTCTACGCAGACAGATAAACAAACAAGTATGTATTTGATCGGAAATGGAAACCTCTCATTATAATTTAAAATCGTCTCGCTCAGAGCTAGTTAATGTTTGCCGGTTAGTTTGAATTGAAACATTTGGTGTATGTGTATTGACAAATGTACCTAACATCGGTCTGCGATGAACTGCCCACATCACTATAAAATCGTCACTATAAGTTAATTGACTAAAGTCTAATGTTTGTTCATAATAGGGCTACAGGTCCATGACATCTGCCACAGTCTATTATTTATAACTCGCAAGAGTAAGTACAATATGGCTGCGTACAAAATACTGACGATAAATAAATCCGAAGAAACAAACAGGACCAGTATCCTGCAAGATGGCACGCAGTCCAGTCACGATTTCTTCACAAAGTTTTTATCTTTAATATTTTTATCTTTACTTTGTCCTCATATTTTACTTTCCTTGTTTTTTCATCGGTAGACTTAACATAAGCGAGATGATCATATTGTTTATGGTTGATGCATATTGGGTCTAACATCATCATCCAGTTTAACATCGTTCAAATATTTAACAATTTTCCAGTGCATCTTATTTAGTAACAAAGTTGTTTAAAATAAAACACTTAAAAAAGCCAGTGGCAATTTAGATATTCATTTAGTCTCGATCTTTTCTCTAACTGAAATCATTTGCGTACGTAGGCAGAGGTAGATATGTAAAAGTTTGTTATAGCATAAATTAACAGTGAAATAGATCGTTAAGTCCAAAGTGTGAGCAATAAACTCATTACAATTCCACGATCCAGAATGTTAAGCCGAGCTTATAACCGTAAAATTTTAAATACCAACTCGATAACACCCATAAGCCGATTACTTTATTGAGCGTCGTTTGAGCTTATATCTCGAAGTTTACGCGTAAATTCCGTTTCAATACGTAACGAGTAACGTTAAGACTATAATTTCCTAATTGTGTGTTTCATCGGTACTTCTTCCATGTCCTCATACTTGTATAATATTATTATACAGATTAAACGTGGTTGCCCATGGGTTGCAGTGTAGTGATCACTAAACTTTTCTAGAACGAGCGAGCATGACAGACCGAGGCGAGAAGGTACTTACCTAACCTATCACGTTGCCTACCGTTGCTGCGTAACGTAAAGCCAAGCAGTAAATTAAGTTTTTGTTAGTCACCCATCTTTGATTTCTTCCTAAACCCGATTTTCATGTCAACGCAGAAGAATTCGCAGGCATAAGTTAGTAAAAAATGAATAAAAATTTAGCCCTCATATTCGTTTGCAACCTTCTGTAATATAAAGAAACTTACTGGAGCTATATATGCTCAATGGCCGGTGACCGGTATGTTAACGATTAAATGTGCCAAAATGTCGAAGAGTTTTAAGAGAGGCACTCATTGGCTGATTATTATCAGTTAACCGTTCGATGACCTCTATTTTAGCGTTCCCTATATTAAAATATTATGCATCCTGCGTATTGACTTCTTAAATCGAGAAGATAAAAGATTTAAATAGTTTATTCAAAAAAAAATATTGCATACAAAATTTTGGCTTTTTTATTTTACTTTTATTTTCTTGTATCAGGTAGATGTAGATACCTACTTTTTATGAAGAAACGGGAACTTAACTTGAGTCTTGATCGACTTTTATTATTGCTTTACCGAAAATATTACTTAACACCGATCCTTGGTATTTCATAAGCAAGCAAAGATCTTGTAATCTCAAGATAACTAATAATGGAAAGCAAACAAATAAGCAGTTGTTTTCCGGCAATCTCCAACGGCTATATTAGTTACAGTTTCGCATAATTTGCCCACAGATTATGCAACGATCATGCTGTAATTGTTTCGTTCCAGAAGGACATGTTAGTCGACCCTTATGTTAACGGGATAAGGCTGAAAATTGTCAATTTCCTAGGCCGTTATGAATGCAACTATCATGCTAATACAGTAAACGATTGTCAGGAACCGCTCGATCATTTTCCAGTTAGACATAATGGCGGATATCAGATACGTAATAGCGAAGATAACTTTGAAATTGAATGATAAAATATAAAATTTATTTGCCGGGAAGTAGCGTCAGGATAAGTAGATAGTTACATTTTAATTTGCGCTTATTTTAGATAGAATGTTGGTATTAAGTAACTACGAATCTAATAATTAGATTTAGCTGGTGGTAGAGTCGTTTAAAGGCACGCTTTTACTGTTCATTTCACATTAGACATTATAAGATAATACCATAGATACCTACATATATATTAATAGTCTATGACTATCTATGAAATAGATATACTCGTAGATAGGTAAAAAATTCATTTTAGAAATTTTATTTACGAATAAAAAGGAACTCTAAACCAACAGATTATAAAATCTACTCGAAATAAGTACTACTCTTAAGACATAGGTAGTTACCTAATATTAATAGATTAGCCTTCTTCAGTTATTAGATAAAATATACAAAAGGAAACCAATAAAGATCGGCGAACTTAATAACGAAGTCTACCGTAAATAAGTAGGTACAGATAACATTATAAACAGGACATCTTTTCTATAAGTATGACGCTCAATATACGGGTACAAAATGTTATTGCGTTGGTATTGGAATTAAACTTTATGTAAAACAATTAGCAATATTTTGAGCAAAGTGTGGTATATAATCATTTCAAGTTAACGTCATGTTTACAGTCTTGCACAGGCTTTACTTTCTCATAAAGTCACAAAGGAAAACGCTTCATTCTGACTCTAAAGTCATTTTGTAATAGGAAACTATTACCTACGTTATTACAAATGATGAAAACAGCATTCACAATTTAAACAATTTTTAAAAGTAAGGTAAGAGAAACAAATACTTAGGGCATTCACTCATGTAAATCATCGCCAAAAAAGCTTTCAAATTAATATCAAAATGCTGTTTGTTCCCGCCTTAATTAAATCGTACAATTAATGGAACGTCATTTGCAAAGGCAAAAAACGCTTTTATTATAAAAAAAAAGTTAATTTCCTTAATTTGGCCGCTCTTCCTTTCCCCAGTCTGAATCTTATGCCAGCGACCGACAACAAAAGGAAAAAGTCGTACTTATTCACATTTTATGCTTTCATTCGTGAGTTTTGTGACCCAACAGCAGCTGCGTTGGTTAGTTCCTTTTTTACCTAAAATCCTTAATGTTGTCATGATAACTGATCCAAAAGTATTATTTCTCTTTTTCTACGTTTGTTTACAGTTAAACACTAGACTATCACATACAGATTATATTAATCTGAGATAAGTAAAATGGCTGTAAATGGTCGGGTTGCAATCCATACATACGTAATTTTCTTTTGAAATCCACACGAGCACAACTTTTACAACGTAAAGCGTAATCATGAAATATTCATAAAAACAGAGCTATTTATGTTCCGGTAAACATATACGCGGACATTATACGCTTATGGAAGTTTTCTTGAGCCTCGGAAACGAAGGTACAGAGGGCTTATTACGGTCGCAACATATACCTACCTACTAGCATTTGTAAGGCAAATTACATCGCCTCCTGCCCTAATGTGGTTAAAATTATTCTTGTTAGTGGATTTCTTTTATGTAAAAAAATATATATCAACATTCTCGCATTAATTCGGACTTGGTTTTTCAAAGCGGGGGTCGCATTATGTTATTTACGGACGACGTAATCCGAGATTGATATGGTAAAGAGTTCATATTAAATGCTGTAAGAGGCGTAATGCCTTTAAACCTTTTTATATCCCACAGCTAGGCACGGATCTCTCTCCCCGTGCATGATTGGTGGAGACACGGATTCACATGGATACCGCCCAAAGGGCCTCCGACCAGGTTTAATGACTTTTATCTATCAATAACAACCGGGACCGACGGCTTAACGTGCCCTCCGAAGCACGGAAGCGCGCATGTAAATTGCCACTAGCGGTCACCCATTCGAGTACCGACCGCGCCCGAGGTTGCGAGTTGTCGTGAGATCGCTTGCGATTCACACTACCAACGCGGCTACGCGCGTTTCGTGCATACTAATAGCATAGAGGCGTAATAGGTTACGGTAATTGTATTCAGACTGACCTGTACCCATTTTTAACTTAATATCTTAATTAACATAATACATGTTTATTGTTATAGACAACTTTGTAAGATTATGAAACCAAAATGTTTACAGAAATCTTTTACTAAACTTCCATGCCGTTCACCCTTCTATTCTCTATGCAAGCATCGTGAATATGTTACATGAAGAGAACAAATACCTAATAGCCCAGACGTTGACAGAGTTGTACAAATGCATTTTTCAGTCACAAAAGGGTTACAAACTCCGTCCTTTAAAGCAGCCGCGTGCATAACGTTAAATGCGCTTATCGAGGACGCTTAGTACAGTTTATAACAGTTTTAATACTTTTATCTACAATACAAACTGTGTATTGTAGCTCACCAGATGCTTTCCATCGACACCTATAGCCAATTCTACTATCTACTTCGATACTGACACTATTGTTTAGAGACCCATTAACGCTGAAGGCTTACTGGTATAGTGGTTATTGAAATACATAGGTACTGCTATTATGTGGGGGCTGTCGTGTCAGCCATGTCTGACACCATTGTGTTTTGTAGTCTCAAAAGACATGAGAAGAGAATGATTGTTTTACAGTAAACTAGCTCCATGAGAGTATTTTGTAATTACCTTGCATTTTTGGGAAGGTATTTGAGACATGGTATATAATTAATTATATTAGTATCACTTGCTCTTCGGTTTAGGAAAACATTGTGAAAAAGTCATGTGAACTCCACCAACCCGCACTTGACCAGCGAGGTTGACTACAGTCTAAACCATTCTCATATTCAAGAGAAGTCCCGTGAACAGCAGTGAGACAGTGATGGGTTAAAGATGATGATTTTAAGGCAAAGTGAAATAGTGGTCAACACTTCTTATATTTGAATACGAAATTGCAGCCTCGGGGGTAAGAGGAATAAGTAATCCTTAATTAAAGTAGCAAATTTTTTGGCCACGAAATGTTCCTTCAA
>DWAV01000409.1:0-20405 GCA_018231305.1 Noctuana lactifera
AGATTTCAACAAAGTAAAAAGCAAACATTGCCTTGAATCGTGCGTGTACGATTCAAGCGTGCTTTTAACATAGGTTTAATATCGCGCTCAAAGCGATGTTTGCACGGCATAATAATGGAAACTCTTGCGTTGCGGTATCGCGTGAAGGCATATCCAAAGATCTTTAATTTGATGGAGTTAAGGCTCAATTTTGATTGAATTACACGCCGTCATGATAGTTACAGTACAAAGTATTGAACCGCTAGAATTCCTGAGCGAGCGTTGTTCGGACATCACGTGGCGGAGCGCACGCGCACCTCACCCCGTATCGAATGGATTACTCGCGCCTCTCAGCGCCACACAATGCCCATTTCACAGTATCAGACGACGATGACGACAAATCAAAATAAATTACCGATTTCGTCATCCGATATTCGTTCCGATATAATTTCGTGTCTTCGTGATGGAATATCGCGGGCCAATTGAGAACTCACCGCCCTGATATCAGTATTAAGTAATTATTGGCGACGCATTTCTATCGTAATTTCATTCTTAAGCGTACTTTTGACTTTTTGTCAAAGCAAGCGATCTTGACCACCTGAGGGGAATGCAGATCAGTGGCCTGCCATGTCTAATACTTAATTGAAATCGCTGATAAAGCTTCCAACGATTAGGTATTACCTATCAACCAGCAATAGTAACAAGATATTAATAACAAAGTTTTCTAATGATACAATTTTTCAAATAACCTTCAGCTGGATGTGCCACTACGAACTGAAATTGGTGTCTCATCTTAGATGTCTGTCACGTGTTTGAATTATTTGGGCTACACTTTACAATAGGTAATTAGGTATTTGTCAGATATTTTAGATTTGCCTTTGTCTTATGACAGAAAGCATCCGGCAATGGGGGCATTAATCGGTTGATGATAAAGAATTTGTTTTCTAAATGTAATAACGTATAAAGTTATACACTATTTAAATCACAGGTGCAGTGAATTAAGTACTTACTAATATCTTCATGTCCTTGTGATCTGCGGACACGGAGTCGATACTAACCTGGAAAATGGATTAAATTGGATTAATCACCTAACTTTTGAGTGAGAAGAAATGTGAATGAGTAGATAGGTACATACGAGTATCGATAGAGATCCTATCTATTTGTGACTAAGCAAGAGTCCGAAAACAAGTAGGTACAAATAATGTACTAAAAATTTCTTTTGAGCACAGCTGAGTTTTTGAGAATTTTATGCGTATCAAAAAAATAGCTTTTACAAAATAAAATCTTAAAATTACTGTAGGGTCGACTGATGGAAATATTTCTTCAATTCATTAGCCACTTGTGGTATCCGTTTTAAGTGCCTATATTTAATGATTTAATCATATTTCTAATCGTAACCTACCAAGAAAGATCCTAAATAGGTAGTTGTTCAGATTATACAACACAAATTGAGATAAGTCTCACGCAACAACAAAAAAAGCAACTCACGCAAACATTACTTAGGTACCTACCTACAAACTATCGAGCTCGAAATAACCAAAACCTATGCCTATCCCAGCCGGCCTTCGGTGCCCAACAAAAACTAATTAGAAAGTCCCTAAAAAGTTAATATCATAAGTCGGTGAGCGTACACACGAGCGAATTTAATTTGGAGCGTTTTTAATTACGGCTGGAGATTCGTTCGGAGTCGGCCGGTTTCGGCGCCGCGGCTGCCAGCCCTGTAATTATGGGCCCCGTAATTGCGGGACCCGAGTGCCCCGCGCCCCCACCCCGCTGGCTAGCGTCCTATGGCAATGCCACTAAAATTAGGATACTCTTTGACGAGAATTCTAGCCGAAAAAAGTTCTTTGCCAAATTAGCTGGGATAGATAATGGGTTTTTGCTTGTCTATGAAAAATTAGTTTCAGTTGGTAAACAGGTTTAAGCATCTATAACAATCCATCAATGAAATATAGTTCTATAGTCTCTATAAATTATTTAATAATATCTTTAGTTGTGATAGTTTAATCTAACCCGAGCGTTGAGGCTTCTTCACGATGTAGATATTTCTTCATTGAAGAACAAACAATAATCTGTTTCAGTAGATACCTAGGTATTTAAGATTGTAACTTCGAAGTGTCAAGCTTTCTGGCATTGAACCCACACTAGTCTACGTAATGGTCAAAGCCACAGGTAGCTGCTAGATTATCTTTGAAGGATGTAGGTACTCGTAATAATAAAAACATGACCATCTAATGCATGATCGATCGTCTGTAATATTTCCGTTCATAATACCACAAAGTCTGTTATGTGCTTATGTAAATTATATACACAGAAATACTAATGAAATCATAACTGTATACATGCGTACAAGCCTCAACCTAGTACTTTACGATTGTTACGGACCGTGCAAATGTTTAATTCTCTATAATTACGAAGATAACTTGCATTTGTAATCGTTACTTGCTACTGAATGCTGATCACTGCTGTGGTGCATATTATAACAAATTGAAATGTCTACAATTTAAAAATAAGTAACAAAACTTATGTACCTACTTACCTACTAATTGTGTCAATCTGTATATTTGAACGCCGTTCTTTGTTTATACTACATTCCTCATTTAAATATAGCTACAACCAAATAGGTAGTTTCTTTTTGTTAAAGAAATAAAAAATGAAGCCTGTAAACAATCATTCTATCTGAAAAATGAAATTGTCTACAACCTATGTATATTAAAATTTAATTTTCAAATTGAAATTCTGAATTTGCTTCAAAGTTATTGATTAAAATAAGTAATTGGTTTAAGGAAGAAATTAATGTACGTACTCACATACTTCTATATACCTCTCAAACTCAGTTCACATAAAAAATTTTAAATAAGTTTTTTTATAAAACGCCTCAAAAGATAGGTATTCATACTTATGTGTTTATCTAGAATTGTAATTAAGTCTTTATTTGTGTGTTGCACCAACAAAGTACTATACTTTAATCCAGTTAATAGGACAAAACAAAATACCTATAGGTATACGTACACATTTTTCTTACCATGTTTCACTTCAATAATAGGTGCAAGCCACGTGATAACTGTACAAGAGCTACTTATTAAAACATAATAACAATTATGCTTCGAAACTATTAAAAAGCACTCTAATATCAAATATATGTAGTAGGTATAATTGTTCAGAATGCAATCCGCTCGTCTCTATCTGTAGAGTTTAAAAATGTCTGTGGTTTAAAAGGATTGTATTTAATAACGATGACTGGCTGTTTCACAACCGAAAAAATATTTTAGTCTGCATTACGGTAATTATACTTTCGGTCAATGACTAATTTATGAACCGTTTGCCTTCTGTTTGAATGTGCTTATGATAGTTTCTACACAGTTAAACAATAAAATTGTATCTACCTACTTACCTCGATGAAATAATTAGGTATCTTGTAATCGTATCTATTCATTTGTCCAAAAAAATTATTTATAATTGTTCATTAGTATAATTATAATTACAACGATGTGCATTAAGACTTATAAAAATCACTTTAATTTTTTTTTAAATTACCCTCTACAATGTTGTTTGATTATGACAGGAAATCATTGCATGTAAGTACCTAGTTTGTAGAGATGGCATGAAAGATAATGACATAACATGCACTTTATGTGAACATCTAAAAGCGACATCTAGTGCATTATTTTCGAATCTATTTAAATCCCTAGAATCCCTTTGCCCTTTATGTTATGCTGGGGTGAGCAGATAGGTACAAGTAGAGCTTCAGAGCAGAATAGGCAGTTACTTAACGTTAACGTTACGTTATCTACGTGTCTTACATATGGCAGTAAAAATTAAATAAGCATTTATAACTAAAAATCTTTAAATTTTGTAGGTTTTGGAATTTGAACTTATCTAGAAAAATAAATTCATGTATCCAAATCAAATAAGAAATTTGTTAGGTTGTGGCTTTGGTCAGGTACCTAATACCTTGTACTCGTAACTTGGATTTTGTGACAGCAAATAAATGAATTATTATACTTACATGACCTGCGCTGTATAACTAATAAAATAAAGCTACTTATTAACAATAAGTTTGTAATTCTTCTCAAACCTTACAATAAAGGAAAGAATGTGAGGTCGGTTAATTGTCGGCGAGTGTGACGCGACGCGACCGCGGGAGGTGTTTGTCCGTAATCACACATATAATCACACCAATTAAATATTTTTATTACCATTCTGCCTTTGTTATAGCCAAGGTGTGCCTTTGTTGGCCCATTTTGGTACATGTTACCCGTTGTTTGTACAGGGTTCAAGGATAGATGGATGAAAAACCTGTACGCACATTTTGAAAGCTTTCGGTTATTAAGTAATTTGTAATTTGTTTTAAAATTTCATACTGAACATTTCTTACTCTGCTTATTTTTACAAAGGCTTTTTGTGTTTGCTACATTTTGCTTTCATACTTAAAACATGATTCTATATTTTTTTGAAGTAACATGTTTTTTTATACACATTGAACAATAAAATACAAACATATTGATGCCAATTAAATATTTTTTGTTGACTACTATTGTTGACTTACGAATATTCCGAGTGCTTTATTTGTCAAACGTTGTATAGAATTCTATTAATGTAACGGGAGAAGACTAATTTGAAAAATTACAAAATAATGAATACTATAGGCTGTAAAAGTATATTTTTTAAGCATTTACTTTTATATTATTGGTAATTGTTCCATTGAAGAAATAATTGAATTTAGCTTTGCCTTCATTCAATTGTGGGTCGTAGAGGTGATTTCTTTGGATATTATTTGTAAAACAAATTTATGTGCGGAAACTATATTCTCTTTCACCTTTTTTTAATTAATTTAAAATATAAACTGGAGTTATAAATCTGGACTAAGTTAAAAATTAAAAAATTAACATTGTTAGTTTTTAATAGGAAAATACAGATACGGAAAATTCTTTTCTAGTTGTTAGAATTTTAGTGCGTCATTATTGCTGCACAAAAGTACCTAAAAAGAGACTCGTCAGTTGGTTTTCGTCACAGGAAAAGTTCTTTAAGTGTTGAAATTAAAATATCAACCGTAGCAACATAAATTATTAAAAAACATAATGTAAAATATTTAAAATTAAAAACATTTCAATTATAGCAGGAAGATAGAGTCTTCAAACACAAGGATTACGAGTATTAAAAAATATAAATACTTGACAAATTGAGCCTTTTTAATTAATTTTCGATATTTTATGAACCCCACTCTACATTGTTTCTGTTTTCTGTTTGATTAATATCGATTTTTTACAAGTGGTTGTGAATTACTGTAATTAATCAAGGGAGATTGCAATCGTCGATAAGACGTGATCGATATTTTATAAGTGACAGGCCCAGGAACAATTATGTTGCGGCGCGAGTGGAATATTGACCAGCCGGAATAACAAGCTTACGGAGTAAGCCTTAGGACCTATTATGAGAATATTATATGATTTATCTCAAGGTTAGATAAGCTACTAGAATTTAATAATCTAAGAGTAATAATAATTTTTCATAACAAGTAACTTTTAACGCATATAATTAATATTCTTATAAGAATATGAATTAGAATAAAATCTTACGAGCTTAATTAAATAACGCGGATATTTATAACATTAACGTTTTAAACAAAAAAATTCTGCATTATTTATAAATAATTAAATATATTTTATGGCATATGGGTTTAATTAAATCTGCAATGAATTTTTAACTAACGAAAATATTTATTAGCTCACAATAGTAAAACAAAATATTTACCTCGCTGAAATGACTATTGTTAACATTGTGTGGCACGGGGTACGAGCCCCCCGTCTGCTGGTAGTACGCACAGTTCATGTCACCAGCTCATCCGTTTCCAGTCACTGAACACGGCACACGCGGCCCGAATTTTCCGAATGAAAATTCTCAGAGCAATTATCTCGTAACGAATCGATGCGACGGCCGAATCTCGCCTACTAATTGCAGGGTTCTGGCGTAGCGGAGCGCGGTCGGTCTTGCTCGCTCCCCATCCCGCTCTGCCGGCGCTCGCGTGTTTGTTTACGCGGGGCGGCGACGCGCAGGGCGGCCGCTGGGCGGGAACGCGAACGCACCGCACGCAAAACTAATATAAACCGATAACGCACGCGTTCAGTATGAATCTAATCTAAGCTTAGTTAAGTTATCTAGGATCGATCTATTAGTAAGATAACAGGTAGTCTTCACTGTTTAAGGGTCTAAGTTATATGTAAGATACCACAGTCCACTTGATGTTAACGCAATAAGTGTCACGCAATGTTACATAGTTATTATTACGAAAACTGGTGGTGTTAAGTTTCGGTAAAAAACTTTAGATCATATTACGGAAATCAAAGTAGATCTGATTTCCTTTTCTTAAATGTAGGCATATAAAATAGTTTAAAGGGCTACAAAATTCATAGAAGTAGTTATGAAAATATATCTTGTATGTCATATTCTATGTAAAATCAAAACCGAATTAACACATTTCCCCTTTTCAGCAACGTGTCACAAATAATGACAAATCGTATTCACACAATACATACAAAAAGCTATTGTTGTTTTATATAAATAACCAAGGTTCAATAGTGAGCTGCTGTGAACACGTAAAGAGCTTAGAACAAACTCCTGGAAACGGGAGTAACAATGTACTCGCATGACGCGCGGCGGGAGCGTCGCGGGCGCAGCGCAGATTACAATAATTACGCGGGCACGCGCCGCGCCCAGCGCCACCTATAATCACTATCATTTTCGCATGTTATTCTATATTCTACAAAACGCTTGCCTATCGTAGACGACATCTACTCATTGTTCGTCTTACAATAGTAGAATAACGGCACGGCACCTTTATGTATACCTACCTACTAAAAGATTTAAGATTATTATTTTTACTACCTATCGCCTTGCGCATGTTAGCTTCGAGAGTTTATGTAATTAGTGTTGACAACATTTACATACACAATTTTTTAACCTTTAACCTTTTTTTACTTTAAATTTTCCTAAGCAAATCATAAGTATTTCCTAAGCTCTGCGACCACAGTAAACTACATTTCGGATACTTAAAGAATATGTAAAGTATTTTGAGATCAAAATACCTTAGTTAATTCGATACGATAGCTTTGTATTAAGTAACATCTGGTAAAATATCATGCGACTAGATTTTGCGTGATACAAACAATATAAGAAAAGTTGATACATCCTGTCATACGAACCGTATCCGCCCCGCACAGATTGGACGTAAAAAACGACCAATTTTTATAATAGTTGCCGGAGTAACGATCCCGATGTACTTTATTACTAACCGGAAACATTTATTATCTCTTGTGGCAAAAAAATACTTATAATACTTTATCAAATTCCTATACAAATTCGGTTGTAGCAGCTGGGAGTTCCTAATAGAATATTTTTGATCCAATCCAAGTTTTACTCAACTGTGGAGTGGTCAGGTGGTCTACATGCTCGTTTGCTACTCAATTAAGATCATATCTAATCAAACTACGTTTTATAAGTACCTATTTAGGTCCAACTTAACAACCTAGCAAGTGGACAATGCAACAACCATAAGCTATAAAATAAAAGTGATGCATTTTTATTCCAATTTGTTATTATATTTCCATTGATAATTGTGTTTTAACACAAGTGAATGAGAGCAGGGTTGCCACTACATTGTTAGAACGGTTGTATGTGCTGGGCGGCTGGGCGGACCGAGGGCGGAATTGCCAGATGCGCACGCGACGGCTCGCGTGCTCGTTACGCCTTCTGTGATATATCAAACTGAAACAGTCATCATTACTTGTAGTAATTGTAATTGATAAATTGAAACACATTACAAAAAGTGCATGTTTTTACAATTAATGTTCCTCGGTATGTTGATTCTTTACGGAATAATTGAATTAAATTACTGAGGAATTAATAAATTGAAAGAACTTAAGGTGCTTCTTTACGGCTTTTGTCCTTATGAGCATATTGTTTTTTTTTAACCATTCTTTTTACTGACTTGTATTGATTTTGGAGTCGATTTTAGAGTCTGTAATATATTTCTTTCTATATTTTGAATAGAACATGACGTCCAAATATATTATTTCTTACTTTATAGCCGGAAGTAAGTTTTTATTTAAAGTTTACCCTTGAATTAAGGGATAAATATATATTATTAACACTAAGTATTATACATGTATGTGTAGAAAGTACAAAGACAGTCAAACCAACACCTAGACTAAGAATAGAAGTCCTCATCCTTTAAATTTCATTAAATTTAAATGTTTGAATTAATTTGATTACATTAGGTTTACTGGTATGATAATCATCGTCATCATTCTATTTTTAGGAATTTTGTTCTAATTCTTAAAATAGACATTCTAGTGGTATTTATCGTGATTACACACTAACAAAACGAACTAACGTGATTACACACGAACTAATACAAAGCTTTTTACAAAAAATTATAGCAGCATCTGAAGTTAAACTACACAATGTAGCTAGTAATACTTAAGTGCTCCCTAGCATGAAACTTTAGAAAGGGTATTTGAAAGGGGTGCAATATATCCGGTTGCAATCTTACACCTACTTCCGTTCAACCGCCTGGATTCCCATTTCAACTAAAAAAAATCATTTCGACTAAATGTACTTACAGTACAATCACAGATATTTGTATGATAATTGATTTTGTTGTTATTTGAACATACCTACTGTTTAATTACTATTTAGTATTTATCTTTAACATTAGGTATGCAATACGTGGTCTATTTTTAAATTTAACTTTGCATTTTTCAGAGATTAAAAATGGCTCTCAATAAATAAGTCGATAAATGAGAAACTAGACAGTAATACCAATAACATTTTTTTTATCCTCAAGCGCCTACCCGTAGATTGAAAAGACGCGTAGACGTGGGAATATAATAGGTATATCCCTAAAACTAGTCAAAATTTAATATTCCATATTTGGTTTTATCTAGTCAGAGATAATCTGCGAAATGGAAACATTGTTCAAATTTCAGTCACAACACGTGTGATTCTCCTTTTTGATACGAGTACATTGTCAGTGTAGTCCGCTTAGCCCCATTCATTCCTCTTTCAATGCACGTACATTCAATGGTGGGACATTTGACGACCGTTTCCTATGCAAAATTTTGCTTAATCCCGGAATAAAGGTGTGCATTTGAATGCTTCCGCTGCGAAATAAAAGCAAGTGTTGGACACAATGAATCAAGGTAGAGATGTTCATTTTACTATATGATACTGAGACGTAAGTCCTCGAGATTGTTTACGAGCATAATAGGATTATCTGCGAACGATGAATAGTACCGAAAAGTGTTTAACGTAAGTATTATAAAGAACGTATTTGTTCATTTACAATATTATACTCGTACGTATCTATTGTTGAAATAAGAAATTGGAGTAGGTAACACTTGTGTAGGAATTAGATGTTTAATGTCTAAACTCTTGAATTATTCGATTAAATGCAAATTACTTAGGACATATTACCTATAACCTTACATAATAATATCGTGCCTTACATTAATCGAAAACCAAATTTATAATTGGACATTGAAGCTATAGTAACTTAATAGCTTATTATCATACACGAACACTTTAAAATTTCAACTATATTTATATGTAAATATAATGTAGAATGAAATCATAAAGCGCTACAGTAACTGGGCTCGCCTGACACGCAGCGCAGCGCAATGGTGCTCATGACAGCGTCGACTGCATCGCGCCAAACAACAAAATAAACCAGCAAACCAGTGTAATAATGGTGTTTCCACCCTATAACAATAACTACGTAATAGTCGAGAGCTTTTACGAGCTTTTGTAAGCTTGTCGAAGCTTCTACTCGACTTTTTTTGTGATGAATGCCGCTCGTTGCACCGTACATCACTTTACGACTGAAATATTTTATTGAATACTTACTCCGCGCTTAAAGGTTGAGTACTGACGAAGGAGGATCGACAAGCAGTTTACGGTTGGTCTTCTCCGCACATTGTAGCTACCATGAACCTTTCTAATACTAAATTGAATATCATAAAATTGTTTACTAGTGTAGGCATGTAAATACAAATAATATATATAGCTTTGTGACTGTTAATTTTTTTTATGACTTGTAGAAAAAATACCAATAAATTAAATTTGCAGGTAAAGTATCAATGGGAACGATAGTTTAAATTATGTAGGTTAGATAATATAGGCACCTAAGTGTATACTCGTATTTAAGATTAACGATTAAAGGTAAATGACTCCAGCTACATAATAACATGTTTCTAAATCTAAGCATTTATTTCAACTAGAGATGATACTGAGATAAAGTGGCCGCGTCGCCGCGTATAGATGCTCTGTTGTTGAGATAAAATTAATAGCAGCTATTAAACCGCGAAACACTCTGAGGAAGACTTCATTAATTTTCCGCAACGGACTACGCCTCTTAATGTTCAAGATGGCCCCGTGATAGATTTATTAATTATTTATTAATAATTTTGTATCTATTTTCTTATTGACCTGAAAGACGTTTCATAATTTTCATATATTCCGTTGTAAGCTTTTAAAATAAAATGGTGCAAAGGTGCGTGTACACTGAATCCGTTGGAAAGTTTCGAAACACCATAGAGGGTAAGAATAGCAGTATTAGAAGGAGAAAACAGGGTTGGATAGCCGTAATAAATCAAGATGTTATCTGTGCACGAGCACCGACCACGCCGCGCCGATACCAAAGGGTAAGTCGCAGGTTTTTTCGGTCTGTAGATTTCACCTTGGAACTCGTATAGGTACCTATAGGGAGCTCACCAATAAATTAGTCTCTGCGTACATTCATAAACAAACTCGAAATCTAACGTGAATCGTAATCTATATTTCGATAATCGACGGGGTTAATCGGATGGGGAAGAAAAGCCCTCGAAATTCAAAAGGGACATTTCAGCAAAAGCAGCACAGGTCGCCCTCCGATCAGATGGACTGATGACCCGAGGAAGATAGCGGGAAGCCATTGCATACACATGGCACAAGACCGGATGGAGAGTCTAGCAGTGGAAGCCCAAATGCTGATGTATAGAATAGAAAGTAACTTAATTATATACCTGTTATAGACCCGAATTATTTATATGTAGTAAATCCTATCTGAAACATCTCTCCCAGTGCCATTTTTCACTATTAAGGATTAAATCTTACAAAAGCAATAAAATCAAATATTCCACAACGCATAATTACACACTAAAACGTATAATTTGTGAGTCATTCATTAAAATTCAACTAAAGATGAGAACAACAAACTTCTCCGGGAATCACAAATCAAACGCAACTCGGCGATGGCCGCGGGCGTCGTAAATCAGAGGCGCGCTTAGACCTTCTTAGCTTTTCTAGATAAAGATTTATCCCGTAATAACATGTTGCTTTTCAGTAAATCAACCGCCGAATTATCCGGTAGAGCAGCAATGATTAATCGATGGAGCTGCCGAAGTAATGACGGGAGGATACTTGCGAATAGCACGACGCACGCCATGGAAATATTGCGATGCCAGTACGCTAGCAGGGCCGAGCGGACACGATCTACGTCTAAGTATACCTAGTAAGGACGATGTCGTAATAAGGTCAATTATTTTATCTATCATTAATATAGGTTAACTGTGCAGTAATTTTCCATAGAAAACTATTAAATAGAGAATTTGATATTATTAAACCACACTAATCCCAAAAATCAAAGAAATTGATCACTTAATAAATGCAGTAAACAGCTTTAAGGTTATTAGCGTTTATAGTTTACACAGTGCCCGCAGATAATCATATAGGTATTACCTATTACTTAGATACATGAACATAGACGTAAGATTTAGTTTAATATCCTTTTAGTACATAAATCGGGCATAGCGTAACTGTTTTCTGATGAATTTTAATTAAACACAGACTTCAATTAAGTTTATATGCATCGAATGATATTTCATAAAAATATAATACGTTCGTAGTGCACATAGGAAGTCTTTATTAAGATTGCGACTGCAAAGAGGCGGGGCCGTCCACTTGTTGGGGTATTTGAATAATCACCGCATTACCAGATAGCATTATGATCGAATAAACCCCGATACTTACTTTGTATATTGATTATATTATACTTAGTAAACGATTTACAAGGTACAAGCAAGTATGTAAACACAAAACTTATTTCGTTGTTAGAATAGGTACCTACCTATCTCTGAAATCGTATAAGCAGCTATGTATGTGGGTAGGTACATTACTTTTAGGATGGTATATAAGTATGAATTTCAGAAAAAAAAAATACGCATTTGCCTCCATAAGTACGTATCTAATATAATATATCTATCATTAGAGGTATATTAAGATAATGGAAAATTTTGCTTGAGTCTGATAATACACTACTGAGAGTAAATATACTCATGTAACTAACTAAATAGTTCCAATAAATTAATAAAAATACTTAATAAATAAATTAATTAATAACAAACGCGATAAACAAAATGTTTACCAGTGTAAAAGTTATGACATGGGAATACTGAGTTACGAAGACATGATGAATCCAGTGCAGTCTCCTAAATCACCGAAATCCAAGAATTTGCACTTCCACCTCATCGGTCATATTTTAACGATAATGATGGTAAGCGAGCGTGATAATAATTGTTATTACTATGATCCACATCTGCTATTATTTTATAATTGAGGGCTTTTGGGCGAAACCCTGCAATTATAAGGAGAGCCCGAAGCCACAACGAACAACATGCAACTCCGTTTTTGCCGTTCCAGATTGTTTTATCTATATATATATAGATACGCACGCAGACCGTCTCGAGATCTGTTTCATGTATGATTTTTGGACTAAATATTGATCATATATAACCTATTGCTGTGAGTCTTCTACGCAAGAATTAATTAGAATGTGAAAAACGTGTGGAAATGGCGTATCTTACCTACTTTTTGTCTTTTATTCGAAGTAAATATTAGTTCTAAGCAAGATCAAATAAAAAATTATACTATAAGGAAAAATGTTTTGGTCAATCACTTTCAACTTTTGGCTACATAGTGATTTAAAGAAACAAAAGTGAATTGTTCATTTCAAGAAATGGACGCTGGAGAATCTGCGTTGGATAAGCTCTTTTTACAACAAAACTGTCTATCTACGTAACTATGTTTCATAATTTTTTTTATTAATGTCTTCTAATCAGTCGCGATCATTTCAATTAGTCGCCGGGCATTTAATCGACCTGAAATCTATATGCCGTTATCCTTAGAGTCCTGAGAAAGGCGGATTCATTATTTATTATGAATATTAGTCAATTTTTATTTAGTCAAAAAAGCGGGCAGCGACGGCCCGCTCGGCCGGCCGTATGCAATTAACTGAGCCAACCCTGTAATTATGGACAGTAAATTTCTGGACGCGTCCAAACTGCGTTCGCGTATATTGTTCTATCTATTGAGTTGATTCGGGATTAGCTCACTGCTAATATACTCTCGTATCATGGTTTTTTCTCCTCACAAACAAATTACGCGTGATTGACTTGATACTGTAGGTATACGTATACCTACATATTTTATTTGAATCATTTTTGAGTTTACTTAGCTTACGTAGATCATACTTTACACATAAATTTTAGAGATCTTATAAAACACGAATAGATATTAGATACTATTTGGACTATTTGTTTTCATTTACTTTGCAATACAACTACGATGACATTAAGAAATCTGACAGTGTAGATTAGTTAAACTTCAATTATATACATAATAAACATATCACTCCTCACAAATAAGTCTATAGGTATGATATATTATAGATATATCTATATATCCTCGCCGCTAAGCAGGTTCACGTGTTACAGTTCTCGAGTTGTAAATGCCGCGAAAACTAAAATTTTAAACTCCCTAAATTTATTGTGTCTGGTCCTCGAACACCCCGGAATTTATTTTAATTTATCTAGTAGATAGATACCAAATGCATACGGGCTCTATCTTTGTTTAACATCACGGCAAGGAAACATAATTAAGTTTTCTACTTAGATGAATTTCATCAGCTAGTTGAAACGGCTAAATTATGGTAATTATATACTACTTAATTTCATTTATAATAACGAATGTATCTAGTGGGTGGTAATATTCGACTTTAGAAACATTAAGCAGGTGAAAGTTATGTAAAGATGTCATTGCTGAAAAAAGGTATTTAATTTTAAATATTTAGAGTAATAAGAACTATTCACATCTGCCACTTACTTGCATTCGTATTTTGTATATCTACATAATTGAAACATACAATATTCATAGGTAGGTACCTCTAGTGTAGCTGTACCGTACAATTTATATATTTAGTTATTTATTGTTTTAAAATGTGTTTGTACACTTGGTAAGTACGTGTAGGTATACTATAGGTGGAATAATATAGTATAGTAATAGGTACACTATAGGTACGATACGTGTAGGCACAATATACCTACATAATAATATGTCTTGTTCAACAATCGGTTTTAAATATTATTATGTAGTCGTAAGTATTACACAAATAAAATCAATGCAGCTAGTGAAGGCGGCATTAATTGCAAAGTTGTCATTTATGTCAAATCTGTTGTTGTTTCGGCGTGTTAAATCCTATGCAATGCATGATACTCGTGGCAGGATATTAGTAATATCGAGGTTGTACGTGTCGATCTCTGACCCCTATTCATTCACAATCAGAGCCGTGTCGTGACATACTGCCGTGTCGTTGTCGTGTTCCGTGATTCCGAGACACAATGGAATTCCCGTCATGACTCGGCGAAACGCGCCCATTCATGCCACACCACACGAGGACTCGCCTACGCCACAAATGAGTAAACACCGATTAGAAATCCTACACGTTAGAGTGACATTATGCTCCTACTGCTTGCTGTCGCATTGAATTAATATGAGGTAGGTAAGTCGAATGGAATGTAAATAAATGAAACAAATCTTACATTTACGAGTATAATAGCTTAACTAAACTTCAAGTAAGCGACATTTGGAGATCGTTTACTTGAATATGCTGTGTATGGTATAACATTGTGATATGAGATGAAACATATTATGGTACCTATTGTTACATTCCGAAATGAAACTGTTCTCCTAACGCCCATTAGTGTTAGAAATAGAAACCTATTGGTTCGGACGAAATGGTTTGAACGAATGGAAAGGTGTTTGAAAACCTTTCTGTGTATCCTACGTACTATAATCATTGATGATGAAATTACTAAAATATATATTTTTCGTCGAGAGTTAAAAAAAGAATGCCCGTAGGTATGTAGTACGGCGTACAGACTAGAAATGATCCGAAACATGAGACGAAATTACGGAATTGTGTTGAGAGTAGGTACCCCCATTGAAGAATGTAAGAAAAAGAGAAGGTCGGTCGGGGCCGGTAAAAGCGCGCGAATGGCGACCTGCGACCCGCCATTTGCATACAATGGACGCCGCTGCGTGGGCGCTCGGACTCACCCGGCTCGCCTCGACTACATTATGTGCCTGCCTGCCATATACGGACAGGATGAAGCGTAAGTAAGCAAATTTAGAATAAAATACGGATTATAATGTATTATAATTCCATGATATATAAATACAGGATCGAAAAGAGTACTTAAAACATGTTTTGGCCAATTTTACAGCAAACACTTAGAAGTTACGTACCTGATTATGTATGTAGAATTGTTAAGGCTACAGTACCTTACCTACGCCAATTTGTACGGTGGCAGGTGGACGGTTTTACGTTTACAGTTAATGGTTAATGCAATTCTAGATTATTTGTTGCGCTTTCTGAATAATTTAGGTAGGTACAGATCCCAACAAACGTCTTCTTTATTGGCTGTTATTCGCTAACAGCTATTTAAATTATCACAATTTCACCATTAGTCTTCCTTCATTACTTCAAAATTATTCAATTTTTTTGCTGCTTTTCAAAAAAAAGAATATATTTATCTATAAATTGAATAAACTGTTTCTCTGTATATTCTATCTTTAGGGAAATAAAAAATGTTTAATACCTACATGAATTCAATGCCTTAGAACTTTTGTAATCGTAAAGTTCTTTTACATTCTTTTTGTTCGTATGAGAGTACGAAAAGTGCAAACCCGTATTGTCTCTCCACACAGTCCGACAAACATTGTAAGTACTACAACTAATAAAATCTATTCGGTGCCCAATACCTGAGCGCTATCTAAGAACAACAAAACCGTAGAGTGGGCGTGATCAATGTGGCATGTTTATTTCAATCGGCAATTTTTCAGCCAGTATGTAGGTACTGCAATGCAGTTGCCGGGGAGATTTATTGCGAAGAGTGGGAACGAGGGATCGTACTCGAATCAGACGCCTTGATTAATGAGTCCTCGATCTATTTACTGCTCGCTTGGTATCACTGGCTGGTGAGGAAATCAGTGTTGCAGTAGTGTAAAAATTTTATCTTAAAACTAGTTCTCGTAAAAATTTACAATATTAAATTATTATCAACTAGTTATAGAGGCAGTCTGAAAACGCGCAGAAAAAATTCTACCTATAGGGTTGAAAATTGAACAAATAGAAAAACCTATGAAAACAAGGTGATCTTAACCTTATAAACGATTCCTCCTATTACTAGCACGGGATGGTTATAGATATCATATCAGCTAAACAAAAACTCGGTAGGTCTGAATCTAAATTGTGAATATATAAAGTGAATTTCACTAGCTTGCTCGCTAGAAGCTTATCCTAATTTAATTTTACATTGTAGATACCTCGTTATACTTTGTTCAAGTTCATACTTATAACAAAATACAATGTAACAATACATGATAAGATAATGATATCACAATAACGTTATTATCGGTTTACCTAAGCTACTAACTTGAACAGCCTGTTTCCGCAAAAACACTCAAGCCCAACTAAACACGTCGTCGCTGAAGCCAAAAGTGAGTGCATAAACGGAGCGTAACAGTGGGGAAGCGATAATTTCCCATCGGATGGCGAACTCGACTTGTTCCCATCAAGGGTGTACCTAATAGGTATGATACGCGGTGCGCCGGTAGGGCTGCTACTTGCTAAGCACGACATTAACAACATTACATTACATTAAGAACTGCAAAGGTTAGTATCAAATTTTAACTCTATCGCATGGAGTAAGCAAAAACAGCAGTGAAGAATGTTTTTGTCGTGCTCAAACTATTAAAAACTGTCTTTTATTTTTAATAGTTGTCACCATTTCAAATAGTTATCTAAATAACGAATTAAAACGATTAATTACGAAAACACCTTTCTTACTTTTTCTTTATTAAGTAGGTACATATTAAATACATTTGATGCACGGCAAACAGCAAATTACGTCCATATCTAATTTTTTGCGTTATAATTCCTACAGATTTAAAACAAGAAGAAGAAACAATCGTAATACGAAGAGCAGATAAAAAAATATTTTATTGGCAGCCCTAAGCGACGTGCACAGTGCGCCAGTTGACCGCATTACAAGCGCGACGAAGCGGGCCGCACCCCGGGGACTATTTATCAAATGATCATTTGATTTTCTTGTGTTTGATCACTGAACACATTAGAATTTGCAACAGCACTGGTTACGTATGCGGTAGCTTCACTCAGTTTTTGCAAAAACTAAAAATTATTTGCAAAAATAAAAATAAACACACGGTGCAGACCACAATTTAATAAGTTTTAAAAAATTATTTCTTAACATATTAACAATATTGTACCTATAAGTACGTAACAATACTGTAAATTTTAGGTTACGTTAGCCGTAAATAATGCTTTGGTAGGCATCTATACATTACCTACTACTTCTCTCTTCTCTTCTTAAACCCTTCTCATATTTGAGAGGAGACCTGTGCCAAGCTTGGTTTAGTGGTGACAGGTGGGTTTATTATGAATAAGTTAAATATTTTGTGAAGTCAGTTTAAATATAAATCCATTGAAGGCAGTGTGTCAAGAAAATCTAGAAGTAAATGATTCTATAGTATGTAACAAAAAAAAATTAACCGGAATCGAACCCACACTTATCATGACAACCCTGAACTTGCCACACAGTGACTCCCACTCACCCTCTCCCTCCTAGGATACGTCTTATAAAATACGATCTGTTTTGATTGTGGCCTGGGGCACAAATCAATTAGGGCTCCCTCGGCCCCCCGGGGCGCGGAGCCCGCGACACCCGAACCAGTGGCTCGTTTTATGACACATCTCACAACGAATCGATTCATTAACATTCACCAATTTTATTGCAGCCAATTGGCGCGATCTTTTATGCTCATAAATACCCATTGATTTATTTCATATAGTTCTTAATGATTAGGTACCTAATAATTTACTTAGTAACGACAATAGGACTGCTATGTAGTAATTATCCGAGACTTATATAATTTAATATAGGTACCTACACCGTATCACATCCATATTCCACTGAATGTCGTATTGTTCGAGAATTTTTGAAAAAATCTTGAAAAATTCAAGTAGGTGTAGGTACATTTATCGGTTTTGTACACTCATTTGCCTTAACTGAAAAAATATTCAACATTTATTCTATTAGCAATGCATGCATGAAAACTATTAATAATGCTATTATGCAATATTAAATAATAAACATATTTACTAGTAAAAAATTGTGGCATTGAATGAAGTAATCAATAAACTAGTGAATACCTCATTGTTGGTAGGTGCGCCGCGTCATCTATATGATTTTATATCAAAAACATATAGATTAAAAAATAAAGTCCTATAAAAATCTTACAAAAACGAATTTCATAAAATACTAACGAAGCACAGGTAAACGATTATTGATTCAATGTTACTGCGGAGGCGAACGATAGTTAATTTAAATACACTCACAAAATTAAATTGATTATTACATCATCGTTAATAAACTTGAAACTACATCACAGGGCGTATCGATTTGTAATTAATCTAGGATTTAATATAAAATCTAATAGAAAATAATGACGTAATAGAGGCCTCTGGCGACAGGGTCGTTTCCCACGCCGCTTCGGACAATTTCACGTTTTTTTGAGACGAAAATAAATTAAGTTTCTGTAATCAGGCGCCGGCCGATTCCTGACCCGTTTCTTCGCAAT
This sequence comes from Noctuana lactifera, assembly GCA_018231305.1. Classification (NCBI taxonomy): domain Eukaryota; kingdom Metazoa; phylum Arthropoda; class Insecta; order Lepidoptera; family Hesperiidae; genus Noctuana; species Noctuana lactifera. The sequence goes on from DWAV01000409.1 coordinate 19,012, forward strand.
ATTTCTAAAACGCTATTACAAATACATTTATATTACCGCACAAAAAAGCTCTCGGGCAATTTTCGCCACATAATGAGGCCATTATGGGGAATTTTGTTTTACCAACATAATAACACTGCCTTTTATTCGAGCGATCCTGTCCGCAAAGGACTTCGTGTTTTAAAGGACAATATTATTCCAGACTTGATGAGATTTTCGTGCTAAAATTTTAAGACTAAATTGGCATCATTATGTATTTAGCTTCGCGGATTAAGACTATAAAGGTCAAAAGAGGGTAATGCGTATATCCTTAATGAGTCTGAGCTTTAGGATTGTAGAGGCAAGATAATTTATTTAATTATTTTCATAGTAATTTTTAACCCCTGTAACGATAAAGGCAGTTCAAATAAGATCTCATCATAATAATCAACCCATCATAGCTGGGTACGGGTTTGCTCTCAAATATGAAAAGGATTAAGGCCATAGTCCACCACGCTGGCCAAGTGTGGGTTGGTAAACTTCACATGCCTTTCCAGAGCTTAAGCAGAACTCTCAGACATGCTAGTTTCCTAGATACTAGATTACTTACGAGTATATATATGTATACATAAAATAGAGAAAGTACACATTACATAGATACCTCTTGAATATTTGTAAATTAAATATAACATAAAACTTTACAAAACTGATGGATGAAAAAACGCTACACTAAAATATTTACCTACAACAGATTTTTTTTATTCATTGCATTCGTAATAAAGAACATGTTAATTGTGTTTTTACCGTATGACATATTATGTGCAAATTATATTGTAGCAATCGCAGGGCGCTTTCGACTTTTTACTTGTAATTGTCGTTTTTGTGCAATTTATGGCGATTCCAGCAATTTATGAGCAGCGGACAAGTGGGCGACCAACGCTTAGCTATTTGCTCGGGTCAGAGCGAAGTCGGGTCTCGGTTTTAATTAAAATTTTATGTTCCGCAAATCACCTGCCAATTATGTTCCATTAAATAACATAACTGCAGGTTATTGTGATTAGATATATTCGAAATAATGAAAGTTCATTGTATACCTATCAGTAGGTACCTATATTTCAAAAGGTCTTATTTTAATTGTGTTCTCGTAAAACGTTGTGTGTCTTATTTTGATTATATCATGATGTAACTTAAAGCAAGTCGGAATAAAGTTCATACGATTTATTGCGAAGTGACAATACTGACAGACTGAAAAACTTGCATAGGTACCCATCGCCCCTCGTGGTAACATCGATAACATTGCAAGCTGGACTGGAAGCAAGGACTGCATTTCATATAATGTATGTTTACATATTATTATACGGCAATGAACCTATTCTAGTTATCAGTAGCACACTTCCTTTATATATTACTAGCTGTGCCACGCGGTTTTACCCGCG
>DWAV01000410.1:0-20398 GCA_018231305.1 Noctuana lactifera
GGGGGTGGGGGGGGGGGGGGGGGGGGGGGGTGGGGCATGTGGGGTGGGCGGGCGTTGGCGTTACCTTTTCATACAATGTATTGCATTCCTGTATTAGGGAGGATAAAGAAGTTTAATACACGCGTGGGTGACTCATCGTATGGGGCGTTTGTTCCGAGAAACGTGTCCATTTTTTATGTTTGTTACTTCATAAAACTTTCGACTGGATGATCCGATCGGGATGATTCTTTTTTATTTGAAATATATTTGCTGATGCTTCCTATTTGGCCCCATTTCAATTTGGTCCAGATCATGGGGCATCAAGGGCATTAAAAAACTACATAAGTGTTAAATCGTAACGCGAATTAGGTATAATTATGTTCTTTACTTTTCGTAAAAAATCCATTATATTTTCTCTAGTTATTAGATATTTACTAATCAAACGACCAATTTATAGAAACGTTAGTCATAAATTATTGTTAACGAAATTTTTTTAAAGTGCCTTATGATCTAAACAACATAATTAAGACAAGGTAATAAATAATACAAAAACGTATTTTTTTAAGATCTTCAACATAGGAATGGTGATAGGTATTTTATTTCTGTGAAGTTTCCACCTGTTTTTCCTGGGTAAAAAAAAATTATTGAATAGCATTAAATCAATACAAAGTTAAGAAAGTTTTATTTGTCTGATTGGTGTGTAATGTTTTATTAGCAAAGTAAACACATATTATCAGGATTATAATTATGTGTCTTTAAACTCATTACTCACTGAGATTGTGCACTTTTTATTGAAAACATTTAACAGCGAAATACAAATCTTGGAAGACTTGAAAATTAATCAGTCATTGGGCGCCATTTGAATGTACGTAAGACATGTTATATTATTTCAATAAATTGTAGTAAATATATACATAAGACCCGCTAGTAACCCGTATTTTTAAATATAATAAATCAGAGGCCGAACTTATACCATAATATGCCTAATAGACGTTGGCAAGTTGCCTATAATAATGCGACGTTAAGCTGCAATCTTAAGCGGCCAAAACTGGTCACGCGTGGGCGGCTTAAGTTTACGTTAGTGCTGTCTTTGTGAACTTAAATGTTAGTAGAAATCATAAAAGACACAACATATATTATGTATGATGACAGAAATGAAATAATATAATACGAAAATAAACTATACAAACCTTTTAAAGTAGCTTTTCCAATAAAATTATTATTATACATATAAAATAGTTCTCAAAAGAGCAATGCCATTATATGAGTGAAAATATTAAAACATTACATTAAAAATCTTATGTTAAATGTTGCACTTATATTGAGTTTACAAGCTACCTATTAAGTTATATTTTAATCTTAGTCAAATCATCTAATATACCTAATCAAATTAAATTTTCACTCTTACAGCAACATGCTATTTAATACATACTGTTTATTGGTGCTCGTCCTTGTAAAATTATAGATGACAGCATCACTACAGCTGAACTGGTCAATACGCTTTGAAGTCGTGTGGTCTCTCACATGTCACAGCACAGCTATTCCGGACTTGGCCAAGGGTATACCTTGATGAGATTTAATCATACATAAGGTAAAAAAGGTACACACACTCACCTTCTACGCCAGCCTTCCCCTTGAGTGCGATGACTTTGCTTGCTGGGTTCATGATCGCGGAGTCTGCGCTGATTGGACGACGGATAGGGTTGGTTGGGTCTGCCATGTCGATGATCACCACCTCGGATGTTTCACCAACTTTTTCTCGCACACAGATGAATTTGTCAGACTCCATGGTGAGAGTGTTGAACGATATCGACGCTGGGTTGATACCAACATTTGTGAGCTGCAAATAATGGAGTATAATTTAATTATTGCAATCTCGAGTTATTAAAGGATCACTGAAGAGTCAATTACAATTATAAAATTATATAGATTATAAATAATAATTATATTATGGACAAGGTTCTTTATCTGGTTGTTTTTGAATTATCTATGTATGTAGGTATGTATAGACTTCTTATGAGTGCAAATAGATATTTTAAACTGTTTTACATGAAATTTCACTTTCATCTGTAATTTCTTTCAAATACTCTCATAAAAATCAAAATTATAATTTTTACCCAAAAATATAGAAAAAACTAGTTTTTATTTAATGTCAATGCAATCATAAAAATTATGAAAGGTTTTACCATTATTATTATTATACTTGTTCAGAGAAAATGAATATAGACCATTTTATAGTTTTTTTTATAATGTGGGTACCTCCCCCTAAAAAAATGGTAGTATAGATTTTATAATAGAACTATAAGTAGAACATATTATATAGTAAAAATTTAATAAATCGAGTGTTAAAAACAGCTGATTTATTCACCGCCGTGCATCGTGTATGTATTGAAAAGTCTTGCACATAGCTTATTTAGGATAACTAGAGTAATATAAAGTAATATAAAGAGTAGTATAAAGAATTGAGCAGCTGAATGTCACATCTAGGCAATATGGGGGCACTACCTCTAAAACCATATGATCCAATAGGATAAGTGGGGCAAATCGATACCGGGTCCCTCCCGAGCCTGAAGGGGGTGGAAACGTCAACGGCAATTGCGCAATGTCATTACTACTAATACTCACACAATATACACTATATAAACCCTTGAAAGCATCCTGAAAATGCATAACAACATCCTACTTCGCCCCCTCGCTTATCGCTATCGCGAAATCCAATAAAACACCAATGGGCGTACTCACCTGTAAGTGCTCCTGAAAACGTATCGGCAATACTTGCGCCATTTTTGCTATACCACCTGGCTCTGACTACACTTTTACGGCTGATAAGCGACTCTCGGATATCGCGGAGGCTGAAAATATAACACAAATTCAATTCACTGTTTTTTCATCCGATCGGAAAACACCTTTGAAAGCTTTGACAATCAACATGGCGTTCATTCATGTTTGAAAGAAAAAATGACAATGACCCGAACGCGATAAAAGTTTTTTTACACCGAATATTACTAAATCATTTTACTCACTGATTTTATTTGATTCTACATGAAGGAAATTTAGTAGTTTTTTTTACTTGCTCTATTAAAAGGAGAAATTGCGATTAATGCACCCGCAGCTGCCACATAGACAAATGAATGAAAAGAAATGAACGATCATCGGAATAGGAAAGAAAGAGACACAAGAAACAGAAATCGTTGCCAATCACTTAAGATACTCGTACCTGCAACGACATGGTACAAAAATCATAAAAACAGTACAAAATCGTGTTGTACCAGTTGGTTTATATTAAAAGTTATACCTCATGTTTAACCGTCTATATTTAACTGTGACTCTTCTTTAAAAAAATTATCTTTTAAAATCAGTATTATAAATTTAAAATTCCTGACGTAAAAGCGTTCACTTTGATTCAACACACATCCGAGAAGTCATAATAATTATGGTCTTTCCGAAACGTTAGCGTAATGTAGCGTAAGCGAAATGTAAGCGTCAAAAAAGCTCTCGTGCAAAATTAGGTTTTTGGAGAATATAGAAAAACATATTGTACTTGTGACGGGAACCGTAGTACATTATATGTAGTCTGTGCGTGAACCAGACTGTTAAATGTCAAATGCTAATGTCAACATTGTCAACTTAGTGATTGTTTTGCAAATGCAAATTGTGTCTGTCATATCATAATTATTTATTGTCATCGTGTTATTTGTGTTGTTCGTGAAAATCAAAATTTTCACGTATTACTAAGAAAGAACAACTGCAGTTTAATTGTCCTGTAAAAGTTATTGGGGATTCAATAACAAATCATCACAATGGTATTGTTATGACAAATATAATCCGTCTCATCTTAAAACTTTAAAATTTCCCATTGTCTGCTTACAATACACGTATTCAGTTTCAGTTCGGGTTCAACATGTTCCACGAGATTACCAGGCCTTTTCTCATGACCTATCGATGTTACTCGGTATCCATGTTGCCAGGAAATGAGAGGCAGGATGTAGAAAGAGGAGGCAAAAGTAAGATTTATACTAATCTAATAAATATACTGAACAACTTGGTCGATGCCTTCTATATTATATATATAGATGTACTCAATAACATGCTGGATTTCAATACACAATATGAAATAGACAGTTAAAGTATGTTTCATTCATCGTGATTTACAAAAACTATTATTTAGACTTGGAACACATGTGTGTCATGTGTTTCTATATCTCATTAGGGCATTGCAATTAAATGTGAGCGGAGTGATCTATTTTATAGCAAAGGAAACAACTTGAACCCTGTTTAAATGGCCCATTGCTGGGCACAGGTCTGTAGCCATATTCCACCACCCCGCTCCATTGCCGATCGTTTTTATGAATAGTTACAATGTAAATGTTTTATGCTTAAAATCTCATAATATAAATTAATATTGTAAAAAAGCAGTCATCATTATTTCTTAATCTTAATCCTATTTGGTAAGGAAAATGGAAAAGCAACTAGACAATACTCCAAAACGTCTTATCTCTGAACGTCTGTTCCTATAAGGATACTAATCTTCAATAAATAATTTATACTTCATTATGAGAATAGCTTAATACATTTGATTCTTTTGTTCCAGTAATAATGCCACCTTCAGCTTTAGAGCAGCTGACCAGATTAAATATTGAATATCCAATGATTTTCAAGCTCACCAACAGACAGACGAAAAGGATCACCCATTGTGGTGTACTGGAGTTTGTTGCTGATGAGGGCAAAGTGTACCTTCCACATTGGGTACATATTTTATATTTTATTTTATAAAAGGTTTTGCTGGAAAAACTGATTTTTTATATATTGAATCAAACAAGCAAGCAGGCTACTTGAGCCCCTATCTAGCCCCCTAAGTTTCTGAGTTTTAGAATCCTACTTATATTATAAATGCGAAAGTTTGTAAGTATGGATGGATGGATGGATGTTTGTTACTCTTTCACATAAAAACTACTGAATGGATTTTAATGAAACTTTACAATAATATAGTTCATACATCAGAATTAAACATAGGCTACAATTTATAAATAAATTGTGTGAATTGCTCGAAGTACTAATCCTGCGCAGACAAAGTTACAGGCACCAGCTAGTTTCTTGATAGTGCCTTTAGCAAGTTTAGCGACTTTATTCAAATGAAACTGTTTACAGGTTGGCATATATTATTAAAAGTTATTCAAGGAAAATGTTCTTGTTTCAGATGATGGCAAACCTGGTTTTGGAAGAGGGGACTTTAATACAAATTGAAAGTGTTTCTCTCCCGGTAGCAACATTCTCCAAATTCCAGCCACTGTCTGAAGACTTTTTGGATATCTCAAATCCTAAAGCAGGTTTGTTAAAAAAATTTCATTGTGTTTCTTAAGAATGCTTTTTTATACATTAATAATGAATTATATATTAGTTTATAAAGGTAATTATTAGCTTAAAACAAAACAAGCTTTGTCTAAGACAACCCACGTGGTGTAGTGTTTCTCGCGCCAGTTCACCATTGGAAGGGCCCCGGGTTTGATCCCCAGCCGGGTAGAAATTTAAAAGATGAATTTAGATTTCTGTTCTCGGTCTGGGTGTTTGCGTATTTGTCTTTGTGTGTGTGTATGACACCCACGACACAGAGAATCGTAGTGTGGGGCTGTGAATGTGAAGCGTTATTTATTATTTTATTTATATTATAAAGAAACAGATAAAAAAAATTATACTAAATAAAGTCTTTTTTAATACATATTTAATCAACCATTGACTATAAATTATGGTATTTCCAGTATTGGAGAATTGTTTGAGGAACTTTTCGTGCCTTACAACTGGAGATGTGATTGCTATCAAATACAACTCGAAGGTCTATGAGCTGTGCGTGTTGGAGACCAAACCAGGGAATGCTGTCATTATTATTGAATGTGATATGAATGTATGTACTTTTACACCACTAAAATCTATAAGATAACACATTGGTGATTCCTTTGGTTCCCATGTTTAAAGGCAAAGGTGACCACTTACCATGAGGTCCCATGAACCCATCAGCCTGTTTACTGAACTTATTTTTTAAAACAATTCGATTTTAACTTTTAGGTAGATTTTGCACCACCTGTTGGGTACAAAGAGGAGGGTTACACATCCAAGAGCGGACAAGGTGTGACAGGTGAGATTGGAATGGATGAAGATCCAGCAGTAATGATGCCAGAAAACAGTGGATTTGTGGCGTTCAGTGGAGAAGGCAATAGGTTGGATGGCAAAAAGAAGAAATTGACCAGTGAAAGTGACTCAGAACCTCAACCTACACAGTCCAGACAAGTATATAGAATACTATGAATAATATTGCATTTTTCTATACTTTTTATTAAAGCCTTTGTAAGTGGCCTCACTTACACCAAAGTTATCGTGTTTCCAAAATAATGTATGAATCACTCATTTTCTTAGAGTGATTCATACATAGTATATATTATAATATAGTCCTTACAATTATATATTACAAATAAATCAACTTATCAACTATTAAATCTTTTGTAATAAAAACTAGTACATAATTTGTAAATATAAAGTGACAAGATTTAAAGCACCTTGTCACTAAAGCATAATGTTTGTATTCATTTCAAGTATAGAATACTGATGTACCTTATTACTTACATAATTTATTAATTAACTTTTTTAATTACAGCCTTACGTCAGGGGTATACCTGACTATGACTATGTGATTGGAACTCTGCGGTTCATCAGAAACTCAAGGCCAGCCAGCGCAAAGGAGGAATCTCCACAACCAGAGACTTTCCAAGCATTTAAAGGAGAAGGTTTTACATTACGTACAGCAAAATCTAAAAACTGATGAAAGCTGAATATATATGTTTATAGTGGTTGGCTTTTAAAATTCTAGTTCACTCTTTTATACCTATCAAATAAAAATATATTATGTAAGGTACATTTCAAACTGACTGTGTAAATATTACAGTTACTAAACAATTTTATTTATGTCTTAACATTTGATATGTATATGTTTTATCATGTGATTTAGATGAATATCTGAGGAATTACTTGTAATGATTTTAGTATCTACTTATAGCTTGATTGTCCCTTGAAACTACAGCACTATAAAGCTTGTATTCATGTGGTCAGATGCAATGTCTATGCGAATCTAGGCCCTAAAGTTTTCAAAGGCCAGCCCATGTGTAGTTCGTCTGAAATGCCATACCGACATAAGTAATAATTTTGGGAGACCCATTTTTTTCATCACCAACTAGGGGCTATTCTAATTGATTGATAGTAGAAATAATTTTTTAAAATTTTTATGTGTAAACTGTACATTAATACTTTGGATATAATTAAAATATTCTCAATATAAAATATTCTTAACGCCCCTGTTTTTCATGTTTAGTCCTGTTTGTTTTTTATGCAGTGACAGGTTCAGGGAGGCTAAGAGGCTAATGTGTTTATTTAAAATCGAAATTCTTTGCAGGGTTCCCATATTCTAAATTTTTATAGGTATCTTAGTTAGAACAAAAAAAAATTCATGATATTAGTGTAAGAAGGTGTAAGTGAAAAAACAGTAAACAAATTCTAAAAGAGGTTACAAACAAACATATCATCTCGGCACAAATTGAACATCAGTTATACTCAATTTACACTTTTTGTGAACATAAAACATAGTATCATGAGCGGGCTGTGAATAAAATACAGATCTATCTTAAAAAGTACAATTTAATGTGCATATAATACAGTTCATTAAACAATGAAGTAAACTTTCAATAAAAACAAGCTATTGGATTCAAATAATATAACTTATATAATTAAATGCCCAGAATATAACTATAAACACCGAAAAGAATACTGTTAACACTTAAAATTAAAGAATGTAAACAAATTTCTGTTTCTTTTTTTATTTTTATTCAGACTATGTTGGCATTGGCAGCAGTTATTAAACTAAGATGTCATAATAGAAAATTGACGTTAAGACGTTAATGTTCATTATAAAACTGATCTATAAATTTAATGATCAGTAGGTTACATGGTTTAGAATCGTTTTAAAAATTCTTCTGAGCAAATTCTGGCGCGAGCATTAACTGCCAGTTTCATCTCGCTTATCTCCTTGTCAATTTCTTCCATGAAATATATGACAAAGTCGACCAGCTTATGCTTATACATCTGTTCTGTGTGGAAGTTCGTAATCAGGAAGCTGATATGATATCCGTCGACAGGCTTCCGTCGTAGCACGATAAAGTTTTCCGCCCTCATCATCATGAACCGCATAAACTTTTTACACAAAATCTTTTCAATCTCATCCGCTTGTTTTATCATAATGCTGACTCTTATTGAGTTTATAGATGACTCGATTAGTACTTTTTCGTTTGCGTTCCGCGATATGGTCACTGGATTCAATAACAACTCTTTACTTGTTCCTACCTCCACCTCTGGTTTGTTGTACCGTTCCACCACTTGTGATGAAAAATGTTCTAAGCACATAGCCGATGTAAGCGTATGCCGGACGGCAGTTAAATAAGGCTTTAACGTCGCCGACATCTTTATAGTTTATTAAAATTTATTTCTATTATCTTCACGTATACCACACCTATAAACTTATATTTGACATTGACAACTTGAATGAGAATGACTGACGCATAGATGACGTCATGCGTGTGTCAATTCTTTACATACATAGATTAAATATAGGTATATCCTAGATAAGATATTGATAATTATGTCGGCGGAATTACATGTTCGTATACTTCGTATCGTGCCGAGGTGCTCATGCAACGTGCATAGATATAATATTATAAAGATGGTAACATGGATTTAAACTGTGAACGTGAAGAGAGGCAAGGAATTCAAGGAAATGCGAACGGCCCACGATACGAGTGTCACATGTCAGCTCGCATAATCATGTAACTGGGCTAACACATTTTTCTATAAACATTAAAGCTTGATATTAATTTATTAAATAACTTTGGTCCATATGATCAATGTGTTATCTGGATCAAATATTTTATCTGTATAGGCTGTGGGAATGTACTTTAATGTGAAGTGACACTAATAAAATTAAAAAGACAAGACCAAGAGCAAGACAGACAGACAATAATGGCGGACGTTTTGTAAAGTGACGCAAGCGTAACGTTTAACGGCATGCGTTTGATTATTATTTCCATAGGAAAAGTTGTCTATCAATTAATAAAGTTATCAGTAAACACATGACCAATTAGCGTAATAGTCATATTAATCATAGCGATGGCGCGTGAGTTTGACCACCTCTTCAAACTGCTGATTATCGGTGACAGCGGTGAGTGGGCGAGGCCTATGATCGCGAGTGATGTTACAGCGTTCTAACGTCTTTCTAATTTGGTAATGGGTGCAATTGTTCCGTGTTCCAGGTGTGGGTAAGAGCTGTCTTCTCCTGCGATTCGCTGACAATACATTCTCTGGAAGTTACATTACAACAATCGGTGTTGATTTCAAAATAAGAACTTTAGAGATAAATGGTGAACGAGTGAAGCTTCAAATATGGGACACGGCAGGTCAGGAGAGGTTCAGAACGATCACGAGTACGTACTACAGAGGCACCCACGGGGTCATCGTTGTGTACGATGTGACCAACGGGGAGTCCTTCGCCAATGTCAAGAGGTGGCTCCATGAGATCGAGCAGAACTGTGATGTTGTCAACAAGGTTTTAGGTAACTGACTAACTGTACATCGAAAATTTAATGAGATTTAAACTCTAAGCTTTCATATCCCTCTAAAAGGTATCCAAAGAAAAAGTGTTATTTTATAGTTAGCAGAATGAACTGCAAGAATTGGGCCTCTTATTCGAGAGGACGGGATTCAAATCCCAGTGTTATTGCAATTACTAACAATCTTTCCAAGTTATGTGCATAGGTATTAAGCAGTTTAATTGTGACAATACCTACCTGAGTTCTCCATAAAGTTCTCAAAGGTCATGAACATGAAGTTCACCAAACTGCTCATCACATTGTAGACTATAGCATAAACCCTTCTCATATTTAAGATGAGAACTGTGCCCAGTAGTGGGTTGATGATGATGTTAATTTGGTTGTATACTCAACCACTAATGTTGCAATTTGAACCCAGAACCTAGAACCTATTTAAAGGATCCATCTCTTTTATGGCATGCTAGGATCTATAATTAAATATTCAAGATCAAATATTGTCGAATCATAATAATTATTCTTTGATAAACAATGATGTGTGATTTATAATATAATATACCTACATTGTTAACTATCCGGTTCAATGTTAGTTAGTTTTATGTCTCAAACTACAAATTAAATTATCAATCACTGACTCATTTTCTAGTGATAAAGAGTAATATGGATTTATAATTAAAATAAATGTAGGAACTATTTTTACTCTGTTATTACTGACTTCAAAAAGGAGGAGGTTCTATGTTTATAAGGCCCATTTTTTTCATAATAAGGACTTCGTTTTTTAATCTGCAAACCCTAGCGGGCGTTTACCTCTGTTGCATGTTGCAATTCAAGAAGGTAATGTTGCCTGTGTTTTAGGGACAAAACTGGAGCACAGTAATTTAGATGCAGCTTTTTATATTTAAAATTTGTTTTTATTTATTATTATTTTTTTATCTGTATATTATAATTTCATTTAGTTTTTAGTTTAGGTATATAAGTATATATTTTAGTCAAAATATGTAACTGGTTGTAAAGCGCTTGTTGTCGGCCCATGGTTGTAGGACATAAGGTGCAAAATTTATTCTATGTTCATTACTTCTTGTTATAATGAAACATGTTATGTTGCAGTTGGTAACAAGAACGATTGCCCGTCAAGAAAGGTGGTAGTAACAGAAGATGCCCAGAGATTTGCCAGTCAAATGAACATACCTTTGTTTGAGACAAGTGCAAAAGAAAATATTAATGTTGAGGAGATGTTTCTTACTATAACGAAAATGGTGGGTATTTTCAATACATTGCATTTATTATTTACTTTATCTGTTGTTTCATATAATATGTACATGTATAACGTTTGGTTGATAAGATTTTCACTGTATGAAATATTTTAAAAATGCATTGATTTAAGGACATCTAAAATTTTAAAAAAATTAAGCCCTACCATTGATATATACATTACATAGATATCATCATTTCATTTCATTTCATTTATATGTAATTCACTGCATCATTTTTTCATCTTCAGGTACTAAGATCAAAATTGGAAATGAAAGAGAGACAGAATGTCACAGCCAATGATACAGTCAACCTAAAGAAGAATCATAAAACTAAGAAGAAATGTTGCCAGTGACACCTAACATTGGCACCAAGCCAGGGATGTCGCTCTTACAATGCTCAAATATTGAGAGTCATGTTGCACAACCCTAGCAGGACACTACAGTACCTAGGCCATGTAAAGTTTACCAATGAAAAAGATACTTTGTTAGCTGTCACAGTAAGGTATGAAAATAAAATATATGTACTTTGACACCAACAAATATTGTAAGTGAAATCCTTTTTTTAGTTTATAAATTTTTAGTTCAGCCTCAAACATCTGACTGTATACATAATGATCTCTCATGGACATTGTCATTAAGCGTCTTTGCCAACCTTTCACTGTCCCATGTAAATTCAGTGCTATTGGGGCTGTAAACATGAATGTACACAAGGTTTGCAGCAAGCTGGGTTCAACATTCTCATGTTATGAGCATGTACATTTAATGGAATTATTGACTCCAAAAATTAAATTAGGATTATTATGAATGCATAGTTAATGCGTATGTTTGTACTCTCATTATCAAAATTTTTATGTGATGGAGTGTTGTGTATGATATGGGTGATGTTGCATAGATATAAATGTATACCAATAATTTAAATTTATTTTATTGTATCTCAATAATTTTCTTTATTTGGAGTGTTCAATGTGAACTGGTTATTTTAATTGTTCTATTCATCACACTTAACAATATTTAACGCAACAATAGTATTACAACACAACTTTGTATTTTAGTAAGTATTAAAGTTATATGGGTTAAATTTTTATGGTGTTATGTGTTGTCAAATAATAATATTATGTACGCAGGGTATGAATACTCTGACACCATATTTTTCTATCTTGGTTTGAAATTTGAACTCCAGTGTGTAATAATTTATAAAGTGAGATCATATTTATATTTTTTTATTAACTATTGGCAAAGTGTAGAACAGAAGATTGTATTTGCATAACCAAAATTCCAAATTTAATATATTTATTATGTTTTATTATCAATCAAAAGTTGTTCAATTTGCCTTTATGAATACCATTATTAGATTCTGTGTTAAACAATAATTATGTTATGTGAAGAGAGACACAAATATCATAATATTATATATCAAATAGTAACAAAGACAGTAAAATTTAGTAATTTTGTTATCTATGTTACTGATTGTATGAATACTAGTGAAATTAGTACATTTTAGTATATTCAATTTTGTCTAAACCCCCTTTATTATTGTTAACACAAAAAGCAAATATATACATTCATTTACAGTCACACAATAATTTATCAAAATGAAAAAGTGATGTGTAGTATGAAATCCCATCACAAGACTGTAAATAAAGTAATTGAACGGTAAATTAGAAACCTTTTAGATATAATTATCTAGAATGAGTACTTTTAATGTGAAACTTGTGACCAGTGGAGAAACGTTCTAGATATCATTCCAACAGGTTTTGTATATGATGTAGCAGGCTGACTGTGGCATTGCATTTTAGTAGATTTTTTGTATGCAATATTGCCATAGACAAGAGTGACCAACTTTTATACATAATTTTAATTCATGTCAAGCCACAAAAATCACTGTTCTTAGTAATAGTACATTCTTTGCATAAAAAGAGACTGAACATTTTTGTATTACATTCACATGTAAATCCTGTCTCCTTTACAAGCCATACTTGTAGATAGATGGCTCTGCTCTGTGCATTTGAACAAATCTTATTAATCTCAAGTTTTGGTGTAATTATTTACAAACTATGGTCAGCCTAAATAGTACATAGCGTTTTGCTTTGTTTGTCTTGTTTTCTGTACTCGTTTATTTTTAAGAATTATTGTTCATACCAGCATTTTAAAAATGTAAATAGATGATATATTTTGCCCAAATAAGCAGTGTGTTTGTATTCCATTACTTCTTTATGTTACTTAATTCTTCCCCTAGTCATAGTTCCCCTTCCCCTAGTCATTCCCCTAGTAATTCTTCCCCTTCTTTATGTTACTGAATTCTTTTCCTGCCTTTTAAAACTTGATATAAGCAGTATTTTTCAGTTACTGAATTATTCCGTTTTTCACAACACAAGTCAAAAGGTAATATTTTCGCAATATATTATGTGCGTACAGTACGTATGTTGAGTAAATGGTGATAACAAAAATCAAAATACTAAAAAAAAATTAAATTTTTGGAAAGGTGGTGGGTTTAATTTTAATCTGTATGTAATAAAATATTTAAACGATAATTTAATCTACTTTCAGGAGCCTACAATAATTAGGATTAGAACCCTTACTTCAATGGCTAAAACTCTTAAGAAGATTCTTAAATAGACAAATTACTTGTGTTAACTGTGTTCAATTCTATTATAGCATCGATGTCAAAATGTATGTTGACATGCAGATGTCACTGTCATATTTGTTTGACATTATGTTCTTAGTCTTAGTGTTCTTACATCATTTCGAACGGGCTTGAATTTTACGGAGATTCGAGGCCGATAAATTAAAAAATCTTATCACGATGTCCATGTGGTCTACAGTAAATCGTCTTGTTTTCAAGCGAACCTCCACGTTCTTTATGGCCGTGGCTGCTGGAACTTTCTTCTTCGAAAGGACCTTCGATCTGGGTGCAGAAACCATTTTCGAGAGCCTAAACAAGGGCGTAAGTATTTTGTTACATAATTGTTCTACTCTTAAACGTTATTTATTTATAGTTAGTTAAATTAAGGTAGTATGCTATTAAGATATTATGTTCTGTAGTCATCTTGAAGGAAAATACTGCTGTGGTCGTCATCGAGGAGTTCAGTGAATTCAGTGGTTAGTTAGTTTATGTACATAATATTGTTATTACATTACTTCCGTGCTTCGGAGGGCACGTTAAGCCGTCGGTCCCGGTTGTTATTGACAGATAACAGTCGTTAAACATGGTTTGAGGCCCTTTGGGCGGTTTGACAACATCCAACATGGGTTGGCCACTAATCCGTATCTCCACCAATTGGAGCAGCGTGATGGAGTATGCTTCAGGCCTTCCTCGATTGTTGGGAGAGACTCGTGCCCAGCAGTGGGACATAAAAAGGGTTGAAGGCATATTTCATTGTCAAAAGTGCAGTATATATAAGTAAAGATCCTGTCTAAATTGTGCCAAAAGAAAGTAGATAGATTAGGTTATTACCAGTACTTCCAGAAAATGTTAAATCTCTAGTCACTATTTTTTTAGTCCATAGGTATGCATTTCAAAACAAGGTCACAAAATCAGGGTTCTATTTTCAGTAATTCATACCTTCTCTTCTGTGTGGTGATTGATGAAGTAACCCTCTCAATTTTATTATATGAAACTAAAACCCCCATATTCATAAATTCAATATATATTATCCTGAGACATCTCACTGCAAATGTGGGACTTGTAGATGGTTGATTGTGATACTTCCACCTATGACATAAGGCTCAGATTGCATTCAACTTGTGCACTTACTATAACTGCACTTTGAAAAAACAAAAAACAGTTTCCACAAACACAGGGGAGCAATCTATTGTATTGAATTTAAAAAGTATTATAGTAGAGTTATAGGAAAATAATATAAAATAGGATGTTATTTATTTTTAAGCATTATATAAAATTAAAAAAAAGCATTTTTTATGCACATAACTATGAATGAAGATCCAAAAATACATAATTTTGAGATGCAATAATATATTTGTTTTCTTGTTTCCAGAAACTCTGGAAGGACATCAAGCACAAGTATGAACAATAAAGGGGAGGGGAAAAAGAAACATCCTCATTATGATTATTGTTAAATAATTTATTAGTTTAATGGATTAAATTATCTTAATTTTAAAAACATGCAGTTTTATTTGTAACACGTAATTATGTAAGGTTTCAAGATAACAATTAGAATTTGATTATATCTAGATATATTTTTGAATTTGAATGCTAAACATCTACAAAGATTTTAACTTTATTAATGAAATATATTTCTTAAAACTAGATACTAGAAGTTGATAACAACAAGATGCAAAATTTTTTTTAATAAGCACACCAAATGGTACTTAATTCTATTGACCACTTCTGCTTATAATTTGGTGTAACAACTTTGTCGTGGTTGCTAGTCTTGCTACCTTACAAAATAAAAGAATGTGATGTATATAACTCAGTTATACATAAAAATTAAAACCATGTTTTAACTCTTTCAATTATACTATAACCACAAGAAATAGAAATAAACACAAAAAATAAATAAATAAAAAAATATATTTATTGTTTATGGTAAACCTCAGGTTTAATGCAATGACAGTTTACCAGAAAATTTAAGAAAATGTCAAGGATAAAGTAAATTATTACCTAATATAAAATTTAGTTTTTGAGAAATTATAAAGGCTCTCCTCCAACAGGTAAAACTGACGCTAAAGTTCCCTTTTTGTATAATTATGGATGCCTCGCAGATATTTATTTTCTCTTTAACCTGAGCTTTTGAGAAATAAATTTGTTTTTATCATAATATATTCACCAAATTAATATATTTCATACAGTATTTATTGCACACACCCATATCGACCTTTCCCTAATATTATAAAACATTTATTAAAAATACTACGAACAAGATTGTTTTTTTATTATAGGTGAATGTATTACTGTATATACTATAAGTCTTAACATGTCCTAGTCTTAACACTTTTATGGACAAATTAAGACTAAGTATAGGTACTTATCATAATATTGATAGGAACAATAGTAACTGGCTTCTCATAGTTATTAAAAAGTTACTTTGATAAAACATCAATCTATTTTTTTAAATTTTGTTTTTTTAAATTTTTTTTTTATTGTAATCACAAACAGTGATCATGGTATCTTAATGTCAAGTTTAACGAAATATATAAGTGGCTGATAAAAAATTTAAATGCAATATAATTTTGTTGAAAACACCATCAATCCCTATCCATCTCAGCACATTTATAATGGTATATTCACCAGAACTGTGTTTATATAAGACATGAGGTGTCCATCCTAATCGCACTACAATTCTTAAGCCAATATAATAATTTTCTACTGCCAATATTATCATGAACCACAAACATCAATATATTATCTAACAATAAGAGTTTGATAAGAACATTAAACATCGACTTACATTCTATTCTAATATTGTTAGATCTCAGAAATATCAGTGCGGAAGAAAAAAATATAAGTACGGACACAGACACCTCCGTAACATACCAAACAACAGTTCAGCATAACTCTTCCGACTCGCTGTTAGATGAATCCTAGGATTTAAATGACCTGTGGCGCAGATATTCCGGGTCGTCAGAGATGGTGTCCGCTGAGGAAGAGGATGGCAGAGACCCGGGCTGGGCCAGCGGTAGTGGAGTATCACACTGAGATTCCTCTGCTAATGCTGTCACAATGTCTACTAACAGCGGTTGAGCAAGATTCTTTATTGCGTCTTGACGAGCCACCTGGAAAATAGTTTGGAAAGTTTAAGCTTACTGTCTGATGACATCTAAGTACAAGATTTGATTCGAAAAAATTCATATTAGAACATTAATATCTCGCGCGAACATAGTCATATCTATACTAATAATGAAGAGCTGAAGAGTTTGTTTGTTTGAACGCGCTGATCTCTGGAACTACAAGTCGGATTTGAAAAATTCTTTTTGTAGATTATGATGGATACATTCATGTAGAAGATTATTATGCTATCAAGCATTACGTTACAATTGACGCGAGTGAAATCGCGAGACACAGCTAGTCTTATATAAGTCCAATTACAAATTCAGGTCATTTTGCTAGTATCGAATATAAATGTAGCTAGCTGTAAAATGTTACTGGTAGGGCGTTACAATGTTTTATACTTACTAGATTGAAATGGTGAACGATCATCTTAAGGGCGTACTCCTTTATATCGCAGGTGCGCATGCGGTCCGCTGCCTGCAGGATGGCTAGAACGTTATCTGGCGATACGTTACTCTGCAGATTGTGCTTGCAGAACACTTGCAGACGGTTGTTTGTGAAACCTTCAGATAAAAGTTGTTATGTTAAGGTAAATTGTTACAAAATACAAGCCCGTGATAAAAATAATATTATAGTACGTATAAAGATAACGAATAGATACCGTAATAAATAGGCGCTTGAAATAGATACAGCGAGTCTTCAGTGGGCATGTTGGTGTCTCCATAGTAAATGTATCTCAGCAGCGAGTCAAATGCTTCCTCAGATGGCACTATATCGCAAATCTGAATCTGAGGGAACATGTAAAAAAAAGTACATTATTAAAATGTTGGTGTGAGTTATTAATTATATTTTCAAAATGGGATTTATTTTAACCACCAATTAATATTATTATAACAATTAGATTGTATCAGTGTGGAGGATTTGCTTCTTGAATATATTACGATGGTACTTTGCTTTGTGAAAACCAAATGTAGGTATGCGGTGGATGTTGTTTGCAGCGAGAAGGAGGTTTGAAGTGGGAGCCTCTAGCTGCAAACAAGGAGCGATGGCAGGAGAGCAGTTAATAAAGGGAGGGGGGCAGGACAGCTTACGTTGACGATGTTGTCCTGCGGCGAGAAGGAGCGGAACATGGCCTCGAAGTAGGAGGCCCGGGCGGCGAGCACGGAGCGGTGCGCGGGCCGGGTGGCGGCGCCCACGCGCAGCTGCACGTCGGCCAGCTCCTCGCCGCCGCCGCTGCCCGCCGACAGGAACACACTCATGTCCTGCTCCAGCGTGGTGCCTGCACACGCAACACCACCGATCAGGGACCAGGGTCATACCTACTGCAGCATTGGTGTTGCCCCAAGGATGCTGTGATATACTCTGGTTCTAATAGGAGCTACAACAGAATCCCGGTGACACCATACTTAAAAATTATAAATCACATGTGAAATGTTTAGGTTACCATCATTTTGTTATCGATCAGCAAATTAAATTGAAATGAGTCACCTATATTGACATGATAAGTGATAACATCTTATATGAACCACGAGACGAGTGTCTGTCAATCATCTACTTGCCTTTTTATCTGCAATACATGTAGCACCCTAATCAGATATTTAACAGAAAAATTCTGAAAATAATAAATAAATTAAACAATTAATTAAATAAGTTAAGAGCCAATCTTCCATGTACTTAAACTAAACTTTACTGCATTAGATATTCACCAGTGATCTCGTCATCGCAATCCACCAAGTTTTGCTGAACAGAGGGCCTCTGCGGAGGCACCTGATTGCGTCGTATCAACTCAACCATCAGCTTTCGCTCGAGCACTTCAAACTCCTTTGACATTACGATCTGCATGAAATTGAAGTCTTTCGCCACAAACCTGAAATACCTATGCATATCATAAAAGTCCTGTTTAAGCAGTTACAAAACCTACAACAAAGGCTACATGCACATCTGTAGGTATGCAATTTGAAACATTTATGAACCGACTTCAAAAAAAGGATGTGCGCAATTCGATTTTTTTTTTTTTCATGTTTGTTACCTCATAGCATTCGATTGGGTGAACGGATTTGGATGATTTTTGCTTTATTTGAAAGCTCATGCTTACCGTTTTAATTTGGTACAGTAATAGTAATTTGGTCTGACAACAGTATACAAGAGAAAACCATATACGTCTTAAATTTAATTATCAGCGCGACAACTTCGATGTCGGTTTTTTTTCGTAACGCGAGTTATAAAGATTCTCTTAAAAGATTAAAATACATGACTTTGATATATCGTCCGACTTCTCAATATCTTATAGGAGATAATGTGTAGAAAGAGCGTTCGTGTATTATCTGTGAGGCTAACTGACCGCATGCAGTACTCCTTGATGCAATGCAGGCCGGCGTAGTGCGCGGCGTGTAGAGCTTGCAGGACGTTCTCGAGGCACAGGTTGGCGCGCAGGTAGCGCGCACACAGCCCGCGCAGCCGTGGGATCTTCAGCGTCAGCGCGAGACGCAACACCTCCATCACGAGCAGGATCGTCTCCGGCGAGCCCGGGTCGTCGTCTGTTTATAAGAAAAAAAAATTACCTTCAACCCTTTTTATGTCCCGCTGCTGGGCACGGGTCTCTCCCCACTACCGGGGAAGGCCTGGAGCATTCTCCACCACGCTGCTCTAATGCGGATTAAAATTGTATTATTAAAAAAACAAACTTGGCGAAGATTCCTCACGAGCTCTTGAAGTTAAACAGGGTCTGCATCATTCATCGTTCAGTCCATCATTCATCATCACTTATATTGGCCGTAATTGAATGAATGTTGAAATGTTTGCCAGATTTGGGAAACTTCGTTAGTAATTTGAATGAATGAATGAATTTATATATTGCAAATAAAAAGATTCATTCATTTTATTATTTGCGGTTTAAGATGCAACATGGGTTGCCCTCTAAGGAGTATCTTCACAAAATGGTTTGACATGAGGAAAATCTTATGAGCTTCTATTTCAGTTTTATATTAATACTAGTTGTGCCACGCGGTTTCACCCGCGTTAAGAATAGTAACGTAATGCTTGATAGCTTATAATCTTCCTCATGAATGTAGATATCATATAAATAAAGAATTTTTCAAATCGGTCCGGTAGTTCCCGAGATTAGCGCGTTCAAACAAACAAACTCTTCAACTTTATATTATTAGTCTAGATAAATACCTTTTTCTGTAGGATCGATCTTGTCGGTGTATATGTAGTTAAGCACCATGTGAAACGCCTCCGGGATGGCTTCGGGCAGGCTGATCGTCAGCTGCGGCTTGGCCTTGTACGACCACGCCACTTCCTCCACCTCACCTTCAGTTACCTTCTCTGCTAGTTCCACACGCGCTTTGCTACAATTTCAAAGAGTTATTTAGAGAAGACTGTCGTCACACAGATACTGACAGATGATGATCAATTCAGAAATAAATGTTTCTTACTTTCAGACTATATGCGGCCACTTCATGAAAATTATTTTCAATAACAGTTGAAGTCTTTAGGAACGCTTTTGTTTTGTTTTATAAACGTATTTTCATCTTGTCTAAATGAAGTCGAAAACATACATTTATATAAGTTAAGTTACTTACATGGTTTTTTTATTTGACACATCCTACTACTATTTTCTATTAATTATAATAAAATTAATGATTGAAACAGTACAATAAAGGTAAAATAGATGTGCAAAGGTAAATATCAGACTAGTCCAAGACTTAAGATTAGGGGTACAAATATATCTTATATATAAAATTCTCGTGTCACAATGTTTGTCTTCGTACTCCTCCGAAACGGCTTTACCGATTTTA
>DWAV01000411.1:0-20391 GCA_018231305.1 Noctuana lactifera
GCAATACAAAAAAATTGCTCTTTATTGTGCAGGATAGATTAATTAAGTCTTGAATTACATAATAATTTCAAATTCAAATTGTTTTGTTCATGGTGAAGTTCATACATTTAATGTAAGTTAAATACATTAATCAATTAAGGTAGTAAATTACATGTAGTTATTTGTATTTGTAAGTAATAAATGATTTGTGTATGGTGCAGGCGCGAAGGCTGGGGCTCGCGCGACATGCACGCGCCGTTCGACTCGATGTTCAGCAAGCGCGCGCACCCGCCGCGAGGTGAGTCCGCACGCCCGCACTGCTCACGCACACGCACACGCACACCGCTCGCACGGGGAAACGTCTGGCGTGTGCCGTCACGCCAAACCTAATGAGACGCTGGGACGCTTTCATGCCAGAGGGCCGCCTGGGGCTCGTGCCTAATTTCACGCCAATAAATGTCTACACCAAACCAATTTTATAAAAGATTTGATTACAAACAAAGCTTTCTGAAAAATATTTTTTAAATAAATAAACTTTATATTATCAGCTTCATAATCTTAATTTACATCAAGTGGACTGAATAATATTTCACTTTAAAATTAATATAACATATTAAGTACACGATAATTTTGCAATGGTGTACGAATGTTCCCATTAAAATTTAATTGATTTATAAATGTATAATGTAATTAAAACAACCGAAAACCAGTAAAATTGAATCAAATTAAAATACGCTAGAACTTTTAAAGTATAGTAAACATTAATAAAAAATATTTTAAAGTATTTTGCATTTTGATAGGGACTAGTTTCAGTCATCATTTTCATATCATAATTTATCCATTCAAAACATCAAAAAGTGTTGCTTGAACAAATATTGCAAAATTCGAACTTAATCAGAATGTACATAAATGGAAAAAAACGCATGTTCAAGTCGCTATCTCACCGGCACTCGAAGTAGTTAGATAGCACCGCAGGGCACGGCTACAGAACTCACCCGACAGCTAGCTTCCACTAAACAAATGAATTAACTATCGACCACGCATCGACCATACATCGATGTAAGATCTCGTCGCAGCCTCTCGGTTAAGTTCGGCGTTCCCCGTGTATAAGTAACGTTTTCCACCGGCCGTTGTGAACCTTTAACATTAAATCCATGTATAATAGACTATAAACTAATTTTCAACTGGAACAAGTAGAAGCCATAATAGTCTATTATATATTTGAGTGTTCGTATTTTCTAAAATTTATTAACATTTAATTAATTTTACTTACCGGTTTATTTTGCATCGTAGTGTTTATCGTATTTCAAATTGCATTCTTTGTGCAGGTGTTGACTTTCTCCTACCCGCTAACCCTAGCAGGAAAATGTTGCGCTGTTCTCGATTATCATAAATTTTATTATTATTTTTTGTAGTCGCGGAATCGCATGAACCGTGCAGAAAAGGCATTTCATAAGTCGCATAGCCTGTGGCGAAGCAGTATTGTTTGTGCAAAGTAGATTGATCACATTTGACTTTAATTTGAAATTATGATTAATTTTTGAGTACATTCGAAGCACGGGCAGCGTTACAAGACAGACAGTTAATTAATTTGTTTGGAGCGTCGATCACGGCCTCGATGTGTGTAGATAGTTGTTGCACGCGGGCGCTCGTTAGCCCCGCCCTAGCGCGTAGCGCATAGTGGCGCTCTAGCTGTCTAGTGCGCTATCGCTCTAGCGGTCTAGCACTCTAGCGGCCCGCGGGGCGAGAGCGGGGCGCGGGCACTTGGGCGGGAGCGGGAGCGGGAGCGGGCTGACAGCGTAGTGAGGTTGTGTTGGTGTGGTTGCAGTTGGGTTGCGCGTTACACTGCATGCTCCGACCAAATCTTCACTTCACAGCGGCACCGGCGCCAACCACAAAACCGCCACAAACGCCACACAGGAATAGGTACTTAACTATGTTTATTTGTCATTATGTGTTTTTGTGTTGCGCATCCGCGCGCTGCAGCCGTCTACCAGAATAGAGATGCCTTTATAATGTGACATGTTTCGCTGACGCCATAATTTTAGTTCGCATTCTGGTATTTTTTCTTTGATTCGATCGGCAACATTTTAATGCATACTTTTGTGTTTTGGTTTGCACCTCTAAAGCTTTCCGTTTGATCTAAATTTATTAGTTTGTCGTAGTATGTGTAATTACTATTAACTTTTTAACCCGTCGCGTCGACGCTCGCACACCGCGACCCGTCGAGACGACGAATCTCTTCGACTCTACTCTCATTCTACTCAACAGTAACTCTAGCCGGGGGTCGCCTCCCGGCCCTCGGGCTCTACTCACGTTAAACTGTCCTCCTCCGACACTGTAAATATGCCATCCGAACGAGCGCCGTGCATGATCGAAATCGTGTGTTTTTCGATTGATTTTTCAGGTAACACTAAGAAATCCGGCAAGCAACAACCGAAGAGCGAATCGAACGCGGAGGAAGTGAACGTTCCAAGCGGGCTAGATCTGTCGGACCTCGACCTGAGTGCGATACAGTTTTCGGAGAAGGAGATGCGCGCGCTGTCGGGGCTCACGCCGGCGCTGTCGCGGCGCCTGCAGCAGCAGCTGCTCGCGCACCTCCCGCCCGCCGCCGCGCGCACCCTGCGCCGTACGCTCTCGCTCAACGCCACTTCAGCTCCAACCGCCTCCGCTACCACGCAACAGCGCCCCTACGCGCGCAGCCACTCCGCAGGCAAGACCTCCACTCTCGAACCAGAAACACTCTCTGAACTGAAACCCGAAACCTCTCTCACTGATCCTCTTCCGGAGGAACCCACGGAGGCCGACACGGTCGAGGAGACCGCGAGCTCCGAGAAGCAACCGGCAGCAACGATTCTAGAAGCGGATGGAGATGATGCGGTGGACCTGCCGGCGCCTCAGTTTTGTACGCTTCCGCGTATAAGACGACGTTCCTCCATCTCGAAGGACTCCACCTCGCCTCCCTCCATCGCTTCTGATGTCGGACTGGAGCGCACGCCCAAGCTCGGGGCGCTCGCAAAGGAGCTCGGATCGTCTCGGAGTGGCAGCGTCCGTAGCACGCCAGACCGTCCCCTGCTCAGTAAATATTTGACACCGGAGAGGACCCTTTCGTTAGACGACTCTTACTCGTCGGATGGCGGCAGCATTCTTTCGGAACCAAGCTACGTCGCGGCGTACGGGTCTCCGACCTCCAATCTGTCTGGGCTAGGATTCAGACGACACTCCATGAGGCTGGCGGGGGATCAACCGAGGAGACGCGTTTCGAGGTTTCTTCGTTCGGATTTCTTCGATACGCCTCCGGATGAAAGTATTTATGCCAAACATAAGAAAGAAAAAGAATTGGAAACTCAAAAAATATTAAAAGAAATTAGAGAAAAGAAGAATAAATTGTTGGAATCTTCTAGTATTAAGAGCCCAGTTGAAACTAAAGACATTCAATCGTTATTTAAAGATGATGGGTCTTGCCTTCGAAAATGTCTATCACCCGTGAGCAATTTGATAGGTAAAGATCGTAGTAGATCAACTACCCCGTTTTTCCCTATTTTAGATAATATCAAAGAAACTAACTTAGACAGTCACATTACGACATCCGACCCTAAAACAGATACTAAGGTATACGTAAAATCTAATGACAGTAAACTAATATCTCAATTGAACGATCTTTCTTTAAACAAAGATACCAAGATGGCCAGACCAAAAAGTTATCCTGTTAAAAATCTTGAACCATTTGACGAAAGTAAAGCTACAATTGCAGAAAAAATATTAAACAAAGATAACGATGATGAAAGAAAACTTCCCAGAGAATCAAAATTAATAAGACCAAAGAGCTATCCTACAAGTAGCCCGTCTCCAGAGAAAGTATACGTGAATCGAAACACTAAAAAAGAAACCAAAATTTGTTCAACAAAAGAAGACTTCAGCAACCCAGAACCTAAAAATGACATCGAGGTTAGTTTTAGTATTACTTTGCCTAGAAAAAATAAATCATCGATCTCCGAGTCTGAATCAGTTAGGAAAGCAGAACCATTAGATCAAAAAGAGCAACTAAAAACTGACAGTAGTAAAGAAGTTTCTGAAAATACGTCTAATCTTACTTTGAAAAAATATCACATATTAAATACTGAAGATAATGATAGGAACAGTGGTAAAGATCAAAACGACGCCTGTAATGTGACTGTCGGAAATGGTGTTCTTAAAGGTAATGTAAACAAAACCGGAGACGAAGACACTGCTAAAACAATAGAAACAGAATGTATTGAAAAGAAGGGAACTATCAAGAAAAAAATTATCAAAAAAGTGTCATCAAAATCAAAGACTGATATAGGCGGCGTTCAAGAAGTAAATGATTCAAAAAAATCTGTTGAAAAGAAAAAAGCCACAAAGAAAGTTAAAGATAAAAACGTTGAAGATAGCGCCAAGACTACTGCCACAAAAAAGAAATCTGTTTTGCAATCAATTGGGTTAAAATTAGAAAAGCTAGCATCATCTAAATCAAATTCTCCAGAAAAATCATCTCATAATAACATTGGCTCTAGTGAATGTAAAAAAGAATCAAATAAAATGTCAAGGACACAGAGAGAACAATCTGTGCCTGTGAATACGGTACCTCCGACTGAATCAAATCTCATTAAGCGAGCTGTTACAATAACGGATGTTGCCGCATTAGAAAATCAAAATTCATCAAATAATAAAACTACGGTTTCTAAAGTACTCGGTCTCTTCAAAAAGTTTGACTCGAAAGAAAAAATTCCAAAAACGTCTATAGAAAAGTCACAGAGTGTTGAGGTGAACGAAAAATCAACTGACAGAAAAGATAGTTTACACGAATCACTTACAGACAATGAAAAAGAAAAACCTAGAAGACCTACCTCGTTATTATTGAACGGATTAGGACGTAAAAATAAGTATGGAAAAACAATAAGCGATAATTCCTCCATCAATTCTTTAGAAAATGACGAACAGCCAGTACATAAAAAAGATATTGAATCGAAAAATACAAGAAGTACTTTAAAATTAGATTTCTCCCGTTTGCCAAGAGTAAAAAAAATAGTTCCTACAAATCCTGTGATAGAACCACAAATTATCAACATTTCTGCTGTAGACAAGGAGACTGAAAATAAACATATTTCCGAAAAAAATGGTACTGTCCCTGATGGCAATGTAAAAGTAGATGTTATCGATACGCACAGTCGCAGCCGGTCCAGAAGTAGATCTAGTTATTCTAATTCAGATGTAAGATCAGAAAACAGTGCTGAAATAAAATATTTAGACAAGAATCCTTTACTTCGACTGAAAACTCCGTACATTCACCCTATCGAAATCACGAATCGACAACGCCTGAAAAAGAAGACATTGTCGATAGGATACGAAGAAAAAGCTTTTATTCCAGATTTAACGAAAAGAAACAACGTCGAAAAAGTAGCTTAGTGGGTCCTGGTGCAACAGAGTACGATCCGGTGGCTAGAATACATTCTCAACCCACGGAAACCAAGTTTGACGTGTCCCCGACATCTCCTGGCATTTATGACTTATCCCCTGGATACTCGGTCACGTCTGATTTATCACCTTCCTCAGACCGTTATAGAACTCTGTTAACCGATTCACCTATTAACAATAGAAACAATTTACGGTATGATGGTCTAAACGAGAAAGTTGATACGTATAGATCTCTCGATAGAAACGATTTCAGAAAGTACCCGGGCGGCAGGAGTTACTTAGATTACGATCAACCTATGTCGTATGGTAGTAGCCGATACTCGCGAACGAAATCGCTTTTAGATAGCGCTGAAGATGATCATACTCTTACTAGTCTTCGAGAACCGTACAAGTATAATAGAACGAATTCCTTGTACACACCCGGAAGCTACGCTACTTACAGGCCAAAGAGGACTCTTAATTCTGCGATCATCTTAAAAGGCGAAAAAGAACCGAGCCCAGAAAACATTTTGGACAAAATAAGACAGCGAAAGATATCTATCAGCGTGACCAGGAAACCAGACTCTGAAAATGACCCACTGCCGAGGTGTGTATTTTTACATGTTATTGTCACCGTAAATAATAAAAATAACTTCCCGAAGTTCAGATTTACACTTTGCACGCTTCACGCTTTGAAAATAAATTTTTTTTGTAACACTAATGCTTTTCTTAAAAGTTTTTTTTAATAGAGATTAAAATTACCTCTTTCCAGAGTACAAACAGTAATATACATTTAAAGTCCTGTTTAGATACATACAGTTTAGATTCACATGATACCTTAGGAACAAAACATTGTAAAATAGATAAAAAATCAAATAGAATTTCAGCAAACATTTGAAAATAATATGTACATAAACATTTTTAGAGACCATTGTTAATAAAATACATCAGCCAGCACATTAGCGATTGCTACCGTTATTGCCAAAACCTAAACTTGTGTCTAATTTCAGATCCACTGTCTCATCTAAAGGCGAAGGCGACGGTGCAGAACGCTCTGAGAAAGTTGACTGAGAGACGCTACTGAAGTTGATATCTGCTACGGAACAGAAACTTGTGATTGTCTAAGCATTTTTGATAGAACACTCGAATATGTATTTAACGTGAGGATGTACTGTAAATTTGATGTCTGCAGAAACTCCATCATGCTTTCACTGTCATCGTTTCCAAGATAAACACCAAAGGAGTTTTTTTTTATCTGCATTGGATATTCTCTCACCCGTAGTTGATCCTAGTGACATCATAGATATGATTTATTTGATTTATTGAATTAGACCATAGAAAATAGTGTCAAGCTTTTTCAGTAGGTGTACGATTGAACACCATAATTCTTCTGTTCTCTTAGAAGCCTGACAAAATTTGTAAATACTTCTGTATCTGCTGCGGTATAATTATAATTTATAGTATGAAAGAACACCGACACAACTTTGTTTAAAATTATTAAAAAAGATATTGAAGTGTTGATAAAATATTTTGCGAAATACTTCGTTTGTTGAAGATATTATTATTGTAAATTGAATCTTACGTGCCTTTACATAATTGACGACTGGATTTGATATAGTCCATTTTATTGAAAAAAAAATGACACGATTTTAGTGTGTTTGCACAAAAGCGTTTTACTCAGTATATTAATTTTAATTTTTAGCTCGTATTAATTTACAATTTTTGTATGCTACCCTAAGTCAATTTTAAGTTTAAACATTTATGATAATCACATAGTATTGAATGCTAAGTCAAATCGTAACAGTAATCGAATAGAATGGTGCTTAGTTGAAGGTTTTCTTAGAAGTAAATCGTATTTATAGAAAGTTATAAAGCCACTTACAAGATGTAGGTCAGTTGATTTATCAATTCAATGTTTTTAATTAAAATTTTATTTACTTGCGCAATAGAGTGAAGACTCCGTTAAATAAAGTATTATAACTATTTAATAATATGAAATGTTAAGACGGTTATCGCTAGTTGCCATTTTATTTACAGTATAGAATCAGTGGCTAGCCAAAGTAGCCTATAAGTGGTGATGTGAGCAATAATTTTGACATGTTAAATTAATTTTTTTTATTTAATGTCTGATATTTAATAATTTAATTTTTTTAGCATCGAGAGTATTTATTACTGTGTGGTGATTATTAATATTTTTCTTCTTGGTCATAGTTATAGCCATAGAATTAAAGAGGTTGACTGTGATTGTTATGATCAATATTAAAATTACTATCACACATGTTTTGTATTGAATGTGAATAAAGTATATAGTTGAAATCGGTTTTTTTTTATAGTTCCTTTCCAGTTAATTAATAAATTCATTCATTCGTAAAGATTAGTCTACAAAGAAATACGTAATGCATTACGTCGTTAGTTATTTAACACATTCACTTATACTACTAGTCTTTAACACTATTCTTGTTGTTGTATAAAGTACTTGAAACTTTTTTATTTATATTACAATCTTAGTCTAATGCCAGACTAATAAGTAATTTAATTCTAATTTAAATTGTTACTTAACTATGCCATTAAAGGTTGTTCTCTGATTCAGCACATCTTGGTTCTTACATATTAGGGTACTTTATTTTGAGCTCTAATTCTTCCCGTATCTCGTATCGTATCCCGTATACCTTGCGTATCTTCACGTCTGGGGTCATGCTAAGATATTTGGCTGTGTTTTTATAATAATATGTAATACGTATATCATTTAGGACATAATTATATTCATGCAAAATGAAATAAAATTCGAATAAGCGTTAAAAATAACGTTTATATTTTGTTAATAAAAAAGTTTACAATTAATATGAACGTTGTTCATAATGGAAAATGAGGGTTCAAGCGGCGAGCTGCACCAGATCCTCGAAGTGCTTGCGGTCGGCCTCCGCCAGCCGCTCCAGCGCGTCGCTGGCGGCGGCGCGCGGGAAGCGCTCCACCCACGACTGCACCATTCCCTCCGCACTGGCCGGATAGCGCGTCAGCTCCACATCTTCACCTGGAACACCACAGTCTTTAATCAATTACAACTTTAAATACTTACAACAGATTACAAAAATCATAAATAGAAATTCCTTGCAGATCTATTGACTAGAAAATATGTTAAAAAATATTACGATGTTTAAATATATAAGAAAAACTAAAAATTTGATAAGGTGATTTATTATCATAATTTTTATTATAAAGCAAATAATGTGCCTCTGTTAAAAAGTACCAGAAGAAAATAAATAGGTTAGCATAAATTAATCACGTCTCACAGTTATAGCCATTAGGATAACCCTAGTAGTCCTTGTGTGGTTGCCAACCGGAAAGACTACTTCTGCCCAGCTGGGAATGGCGGACCGACATGGTAACATTGGTAACCTATGGTGTTAAAGGTAAAAGAAGACAAATGGTAACCGTTAAGGCGCGTGTTAGGCTGCACGAAGATGTTGCGGGGCTGCTTGTGCAGCAGCACGATGGCCCGCCAGCGCGCCCACGCGTCGCGCACGCCGCCGTACCGCTCGAACAGCTGCTCGCCCGCCGCCGTGTCCGCCGTCGCCTTGATCGTCTGCAGCTTCACTAGGAAATCTCCTGCAACACCCACCATCACGCACTACTTAAGCATCATTTATATATGAAACGTCCTCAATAAAAGAGTGCAGTTTGCACTTATGTTATGTCACTATAAACTATTAATTACACTAATGTTTGGCGGATCAAAAAGCAATAAAAATTGATTTAAGCATTATGCGTGCTGTTGAATACTTATAGCATTCCTGTAATGATGTTAATGTTCCCTAACTGGAACTGAAGTAAACTGTTCCTAAGACTACAAATTATAAATATAGACAAATTCAAATTATTCAAACTCATTGCAAAGTATTTAAATATAAATCATTACAGTACGACATACCGATAATTCTTTTTCCATCCGTGGCAATACGATCTCGCTGCAAGTTTAGAAGCAAATTCTTGCCCTTCTCAACTTCAGTAACAGTTAGAAGACCTTCGTCTTCCAATAATCTCATCAGCACGAAACGAGCTCTAGCATGTGCCTATTAAAATCAAAATATTTTTATTGTCAATTTCATGTTACAAGCTTAATTAAAAATATTGTTGTACAGATCAAACAATGGACCATAATATAATTTAATAAACATAACAGAGCCAGGTAATAAAATAGTAGCGGAAATATTTAACGAAATATATGTAATACTGAAATATAGTTAAATATTAAACTATTTGCACACCCTTTCACTGTGTAGCAATATATTTAGATTTTGGAGAAAAAAATGCGAGTGTTAGTGTTATCAGTTTCTTCGCTACTCGTAAATAGAAACTACAGCTGAACATAGAACCTCCTCCTTTTTGAACTCGGTAAAAATAGGAATATCTACCTGGAGCCAAGTTTCTGTAGAGGGCTGGTACATCTCAGTGGCCTTGGCAGCGCCGTTCCACAGCAGACTGAGCCAGTTCACGTACATCACGTCCTCCGCCTCTTGACCTTCGTATCCGAATATTCTATAAAGAAATTAAGGACATAATAATATGTATGTTAGCAAATGCAGCCTACAATTTTATTAAATTGTAGACAATAACATAACAGGGCTTTATGACTCATCGCAATGCATTGTTGGTTTAGGAAGAATAGTTCATGTAAATTCTTGTAATATATATTACTTGACCTTTTATTTTAAAGATAAAATACAAGATGAAGTGAATTTGAACACGGGTCGATTGCATATTATAGCCAATAAGTCCTGTTTATTATATGCCTGTTTATCAGTGATTAATATAAATTGAGATAGGTGATAGAGTTATTTACTTAAGAATTTCTGGCACCAGGGACAAGTAAAGGCCTACAGCTTCTGCGCGGCACTCTTCGAAAGCGGAGCCCAGAGTTGTGAACTTGCTGTCGTACGTTTCGCCATCTGTGTACCAGGATTCTATCTTTCCACCTAAAATAGGTATAACATAGACGATCTTTCAATTACTTGTGTAATGTATATTTATAAGGTAATATTGTGTAACGTAGAATGTGTTTAGTAAGTTACCGAACTAAAACATTCACAGTAGAGTGAGATTGAAGAATATAAAAAAAACCGGTAGTCAGGGGGAGAAAAAAAACTTTCATCACTTACCAGTAAGTGGATTTTTGACCTTTTCTCTGTCAAAATTGAAGGTACCGTCGGCATTCTCTCGCAGTAATTTACCACTGCCATGACCCAACAGCTCGTGCAGACCCACTTGGACCTATCATAATAAAAGTGATTAAAAAATATTTTAAATAAAACAGAATAATAAGAGTTTTTCCAAATCTAAGAGTTACCAACCTCAAATGCGGCCACCCGGTATTTTTCCAGCAATTGTTTGTCACTATCAGACAGGAATGGTATTACAGACTCTTTGTAGGCAGCCGGGATCACATTTCCGAGAGATACATTCTTGAAGCCTTCATTCTGGCGGATCTCGTCATCTGATTAAAAAAAAATTTATATCGTTTATAATTGCATCTTAAAAGAATTATTTTGTTCAACAAAATATTTTGATACTTATATGCTAAACAAAAAATACAGCTAAACGAAAACGATAGTAGGTATAATGTACATAAATAATATAGTAATAATATATTTCTAATAATCCCTATACAACACACACCTCATAAGTCTAAATAACAAATAATGATCAACTCTGGTGGTTCAAGTTACATAAAAAGTTACTACTAAAACATGTAAATAAAATTGTTGCACAACTTACAATTAGGAATGTTGATTCCAGCCGGGATCCCGCTGCCTGAGAACGTTAGCACGTCGAGGCTCGTGAAATCCGGTCGGAGGAAGGTGTCCTTTTCCAGATCGTCGCCCCACGGCAGCAGCTTGATGAACCTCTCCGCTCCCTCTACGAGGTTGCCGAACTTCTTAGACATCTCCTTGTTCACCATAGCCACGAAGCCTTCGAACTCGCCGCGTTGTCCGCTCGGGTCGCGGTACGTTTCGATAAAGCCTTGATATCTGCAAAAGATAAAAATCAGAATTACTACTTATATTTTTATTTTTGAAATAACTCGCGTAAAGAAAAGTAGGGCGAGAGAGCTGCACCTACCAATGAGGTAGACACGTGACAAACACATTTATTTTAAATTTGGCTTTTTTATTCATTTATTTTTATGCGAAGTTTGCCGGGTCAGCTAGTATAATAATAACTATTTACTTCAGTTCAAATATTTTGTCTAAGTAGGTTTAACTCTTAATAGCATTTATGAATACTTGAACTACCGGTAAAAATATGGCTGAAATAATAAATTGTAACAGTTTGAAGGAGCCAGGCGACTTACGTTTCTATGATAGGTCCTTTATCCTTAATCCAGTATCTGCTCCCCTCCTTGTGTTCATTCAAATCTCCTTCTTTAAAACTGTTAATGTAGTGTTTTAACATGTTCTTCTCGTTATCATTGGCAGCATACTCCATAGCCTTGGCTAGATTTTCATTGACCAGCTCCAGTATGGGTGAATAGTCCCCCCTGGTCACTTGGAAATATGCGTTCTTGTATTTTTCCTTCTCCATAGTCAGTGGTGGTTTGGGTGTAGCCTCCACACTTGCATAGTGGATGGTGTATAGAGGCACTGAAAATGTTTACCAATGTTGAAAACATGTTTTACAGACTTCATACCACACATTACAAAAAATTCTTCATAAATTTAAAAAAAGAACACAAAAGATGTGATATTATAATTATGCTACATTATATATTAGCTGTGCCACGCGGTTTAACCCGCGTTAAGAATAGTAACGTAATGCTTGATAGCCTCCTCATGAATATAGGTATTATATACAAAAAGAATTTTTTAAATCAGTAGGTATACATTATGATGTGTATACTTAAAATTTTTATTAAACTTTGTATTCATATAATAACTTAAACCTAATTTATAAACAATGCAAAAAATAAAATAAACGCGATATGCGATACGAATTTGTTTTTATTTTATTTTTTGTCAGCAAAGCATACACAGTAAAAATTATTGTTTAATTTAAATTTTAATTGTATCTGTAACTCACATCCATCATCAGCAGTTGTTTTGAATGTTCTGCAGATGTATGCCTCTATGCGCTTGGTCTTCATCCAGTCATTTACCAAGTTTGAATCCTCCTCTGTGCAGTTACTTGAGAAATAGGTGGTAATGCCCTAAAATGTTTAAAAGAGGTAGCGTTATTAAAATTATAAAAAATTGAATACCTTTGTTTTTTTAATACTCTATTGATCTTAGATCTCACTAAATCTCAGATTGCAGGGTTAAGAGTTTAAAAAAATACAATGTTTTTTATATTTTACACCATTTCTCTACCAGCACGACTTGTCTGGTGCCTTTAAAACTTACAGGTAACAAGTTTACAAGTTTTAAATAAATAAATTATGAAAATATGATAAACAAGTAATAAATTACATAATTTAATTACCTTATTGGCCAAACCCAAACTAGTCAGCCTTGGAGCAATACTGTAGATAGAATTTTGAGTATTCTGCCATAACTTTGTTATGTGAGTACTATCATTCTCATATGCTTTTGACGCCTTTATTATGAGTTCTAATGATTGTCTTGACAAGTTTGGAATGAATTTTGTATCACCAAAACCTTTGTAGTTACCACTGTTTGCAAAAATGCCTCCAGCATATACCAAAAAGGCCTGAAAATTATGTGAATTCAATACATTGCAATTAAAAATATTTTATTTTATTTATAACATATTGAAAATGCTATAATTATATTACATTTATACAGAAATTCAAAGAAAACTATGTATTATATGAGAAGGTAAAAGGTTTCATTCATATCAACATTTTCTATGTAGAAATATATTGCAATGTTTGTAGACCACAAATAGCACAATACATCTACTATCTAATACAAAATATCATCATAGTATTATCATAGTACAATATCACAGAGTACCACTTCCGTTTGCTTATCACATAGAAATCATAGGTAATTGTTTACTATGACCTGATTTCACTGCCAATTGCTGCTATTGTCATAAACATTATCATGCACCTTACAATAAATTGTAAAGCTAGAAAAAAGAGAATTACCTGAAAATCATCTTCAGTAACTCCAGCTTTTAAAGATGACTTTTTAAGATCTTCCAGCGGCTCACCAATAAATATTCTGTGCAATAAAGAGAATATTCTTGGTGACTCTGGACTAGTTTGAATGAGGACTATCAGTCCTCCATTCCATGCTGCCTGAAATTATTAATTCAATTAATACATAATTGCATACTCATTATGTGTATTTATGTTTGATTGTAATTTTATCAGAGAGTAAGATCTTGATTATTTAAATTATAAATATTTATTTAGATCAAATATACACGAACTTATAAAAATAATTAATATACATAATATAACTTAGTTAAAAACTAAATTATATGTAGATAAAAAATAAATTTTAAATATAAAAACCTGCATCAAGTTCTTAATTAATTTAGATTTTAATAATTTAACAAAAATAAACAAAAATATGACTGAAATTTTTTATTATTTAGCTACAGAATTCATGCCAGGGTGACTATCTAATATAAAATGCTAATAAAATTGTTAAATTAAATTATTGAAAGTAATTATATAAGTACTTGACATTTAAATTATAATTAAATTTATTTTAACTAACCTGACTCAAATAATGTGCATATAATTTCTCCTTCTTAGTCAAATTAGTAAAAGCTTGCGAGCTGTCTAACTCAACAAATCTTTGGTTGTTTGGCAGTAAAAAATTTGACTTATCTTCCATTGCTGAAACAAGTTTAATAAAATACAAATGGGAATTTTATTATACTGTCATGGATTTAAAAGTATTTTTTGGATTAGGGATAAACCAGCTTTATTTTGTATCTACACACATAGGATAGATATAATACAAACTTATATGTAACATTATACATAGTGCCTATGTGTCTATCTATTTAGTTTCAAATATCCATGCTTAAGTCCATTGTCTGAACTAATTGCAAAAACAAAAACATTGCACTAGACCGATGACTCTTTGTAAAATCTGCAAGTCATGAAATTAAAATACACTAAAAAGTACAAACGTAACTCCAAATTTACTTTCTCATGCCTTAAAACTTGATTATTATCTTTTCTATGAATTTACTTACAATATGTAATCCTTTCAGAGCGTAAATGTTTGTTAAACAAGTTTGTGAAAATTCTGTTTAGTTTGGAAATAGTTAGTGTTATAGGTAATGTAAGGTTTGTGATTTTCTAGAATTTCAATTCAGCCAAATAAGCGAAACTAGTACCTCATTATTAGTAATATATTTATGTAAAAATTTTACACGTTTATCTTTGAAGGTAACAACCACGACTTAAAGTGGAGTTGACTTGCATAATGTTATATGAAAGCCAAGCAGTAAGATACTGACCATTAACTGATTTTGCCGACTGCACTGGATTATTTGAGGGTGCCCAAGATAAGTACCGATTGTATTTACTAATAAATGAATCAGCAATATTGCATCGCCGGCATTTGAGAAGGTTAATAGTCAGCAGGGATCGCAACATTTAAACAAAATAATATTGACGGTATTGTGCTAATAATGTTATAGTAATCCGTACTTACTAAAATTTATGATATTATGTTTGATAAAACAAACAGGCTGTATTCTGAGTATAAAAATGCAATTCAATAAATGCAGCACAAAATGTGAATGAAACTACACTACACTACACTTGCTTTGCTGTACTCTACTCTACTTCATTCAATTTGACTGACACACATGACACAGCTGACACTTTGACAGTTTTGAGTTTCAGTCACAGAATACTAAACCAGGGCTAAGAAAGACTGAAATTGACCAAGAAAGGCGACTGTCTTTCCTCGTGATTTATAAAAATTCTCATTTTTCATCCACATATTTTTATATATTTTGCATTTTCAAATAGATATATAGGCTAAATAGAACAGATGGCTAAATAGTATTATTCAGTGATCATTAAGCGAAGTCTAGACAGAAATAAGATTAATTTTAAAGTAGGCGTCCGTCAAGGAGCCACTTGTCCTAAGTTTTATTGAATCAATTTGTTAAAATTATTCTATCTATGTCACATCTATGTAATCTGTGCGTGCAATTATATCTAAGTAATCTGTGATGCGTTTCTATGTAGTCTGTGCATGCTATTATCTGTGGAATGAAGTAAACACTCAACATGGATGATTTCCCATTCCTATTTGCTCTTGCCTGAAATTTAGTTTCCTGAAATATTGTTTAAAATGGCTTAGTTTAGTTTTAGGCGGTGGTTAAATTTCTTAAAAATGTCATCAGAGAGGTAATGTGTGCATTCCAGTTTTTTATGTATTGACAGTGAAGTGCTTCCGAAATCGAAAGAAAGTTGCAAAATCAATAAAGTATACGGAAATCGCTAATGTCACGCCCTGAATTCATTTGTTGCTGTGCGGTAGCATTCTTGCGGAGAAGTTAAAGTTTAGATGATGTTTTATTCTAGGGTGGAATGGGTGGAAATCATCGAACCGAAGACAAAGGAGCATATGTATGCTAACCTTACTACAGGAGAATGTGTTTGGGACCCACCAGAGGTAATAATTTGTGGTAAAAACCCTTGCATTTCAGGGGATATGTGAATAAGGGGGAGGAACATGGTTCCTTCCATTTAAATCTTTAATTAAAGCCTGGTATATCTGATTTGACTTCATTTTGAAACCAGGTATCTATTTGTAATTTTTTTCTATTTTCCCTTCGTTTAACTATAAAGTAGCGACTATCTCTTAATATTTGCGATAGTCTTCGTCTAATAGAATATCGGGTATTTAAAAAGTTAAGTACTTCCAGTCACTAAACTACAGATTGCATAATTCATTCTAGCTGTGCATGTGAGCACTCACTGCCATAAAGAATTTCAAGGGCTAAGTGCATGCATAATGATATAATGCAGCTATATTTTTGTTTCTAATACAACTGTGTATATTTAATCTTTTTGCAGGGAGTGAAGGTGAAACGTACTGACTCATCACAATGGTGGGAACTATTTGACATTAACACCCATAGATTTTACTATTACAATGCTTCTACACAGGTTAGTTGATATTTTTTCTTATACATTACATTGTGATCCTATAGACTTTGTTCTGGCAAAATTCTAAAAATCCATAAATACATATAAACTTTCCTCTTGAATCACTCTATCGGTTGCTGAAAACTGCATTAAAATCATATATATAGATTTACATTTAGTTGTCAATAAATCTTAAGCTGAGACAATTTAGCTATTTTTTAATATACCTACTAATAAATTAGCATATTAACTAACTATTAATGACAAAATATTTTCTTTTGTAGACAACTGTGTGGCATAGACCAACGGACTGTGACATAATACCTTTAGCAAAGTTACAAACATTAAAACAGAATACCGACCCTCAGAAAAGGCGAGAGACCTCCACCCAAACTAACCAGGCACCTCCTCAAATACAATCCTACGTAAGTTCATAACAATAGTATAGATTGTTATTTTTTTATATGGTTGTTTAAATGTTGGGAATTGAACCCAGGACGTTTCGATTGATAATTAATAAATAACATATAAATCATGAATGATAAAAAAAACTGTGCCTCATTAATGTAGAATTCATACATTGTTTATTTTAGGCGCCCCCTCTAATAGACCCTATTAGCAGTAATGGCAATAGTACCACAGCAAGTGTTAGCAAGCTGTCTCCCGGCAATGCAAAGAGCATTAACATTACACAGACTAGCCCAGTTCGGACCAGGAGGTCCCATTATCATCATAGGTATGTATATTTTGGATACAAGTACCTACTGTGTTTTGAATTTATCACTTTCATTTTTCATATCAATGGACAAGTTGGTAAGATATCAATTTAACTTTAAAAAATAAGGATTAAACCAGAGGTCAGTTGCATTTTTTTATTGCGATTACTTGTGGTAGTGTAAATGAGTACAACTTTTAAAAGTTATATTGAGAATATCAGTTTGTTCCTTCAATATTTAAATTTACTAAAAATGTATTATCAATATTTGCAATACAATTATCTTTTATGCAGGATATTTTTATTTTTTATCTAGACAAGGATATAACAAGTGCTACTGCATAGCATATTATATTTTTTATCTTGAATGAACCTTTAATGAATGATTTTTAGATTATAGATGAAACATTGTTATATAACTGCATAAAACACTTTTTTGTTCCTGTCAATACTAGTGTCTTTTTTGTTTCATCTTAGATGCAGTATAGTAAAATAATTCTTCTATTTTATAACAGGAATAGTGGAGAGAGCAGGCGGGGGCGATTGAGTGAAGATGGCACAACTCAACTTTGTAGACATACTGACTCTGGCAGATCATCTGACAGTAGTATAAGCAGTGCACAGCAAAGAAGGAAACAGGTGAATACTGATTACTTAGTACATATTATTATGCTAATCTTATTTAATTTTTATCTTATTTGACATACAAGTAAGTTGTGAAAGTAATCTTTGTGTGTATGTATAATATGTATATGTGTGTGTTCGATTTATAATGGTTTTTTATTCTACAATGACATATAGGGACCGAAGGCTTAAAATGCTCTCTGGCACTTTTGGTCACCCATCAGAGTACCAACCACGCTCTTAAGTTGTGATATTGCTTACCAGTGATACTATTTACATTCAATCAATATTCCTATTACTAGATTATTAAAGAACCATTTACTAGCCTAATAAGTTTCCAATATTTCTTTTACAATAGGAGTTGAGTGCGGTGGCATGCAACGTTCCGGTTTGCACACCTCAGTTGCGAAAGCGAAGCAGTGCTGCACAACAAACACATGAAGCCGAGAAGTGGTCACCACATTCAGGTACCGTTAACGATGATAATGTCCTGTAGTGAGTTAACGCAAACACATTCAACTCACAGATGATATATGTGGAAATGTCTACAGGCCAAATTCGTTTTGTGTCAAACTTATAATCTTCCTTAAAAAACAATCTTCTTTTTTAAAAGTTTTGAATCTTGGCATATAAATAATTTATAATTGTCTGTGATATTAATAGTTCTAATCAATATGTTTTCTCAAAGGTCTAAATCGCAGCGGTAGCTTCATTTCGCCCAGAAAAGATGCTTCTGACGATTCTATGCACGAAAAGTACTTCAAATCGGTCGAGAGCACGCCTCTAACAAGACGTAAGGTACGTAGTGTAAAAGAGTAGATTATTATTTTATAGTTATTTTTTGTTTTATGTTTTTGTTTCAAAATTAATCAATTTTCTAACAGTTAAAACAACAGTCGGCAGGAGGCTCTTCTTGCGAGTCGGCGTCTCCGCAAAGTCCCGGCAGTCCACTGCAGAAGCCGCAGCCAACTCCATTTTTGCAGGTGTGTTGTATTATGTTAATATTAGTATCACGAAATCATAACACTTTTGATGAAAGGATCATAGCACAGTACACTCCTTTTTCAAAGTTGGAAATTATTAAATTACCATGGACCAGGGGCCTTATTCACAACGAAGTTAAAAACACACGCCGCGCATATGTTTTTTTTTTTTTAATTCCATCAACATTGAAGCACATTCCACGATTGGCGCGTCACACAGTATTTAATATACTTTTGGTGGCGTGGCGCGTTTCGAACCCACGTTTATGTTTTATGCGCGTTATTAAATCACACGTTATTGATAAGTGATCTTGTGTGTCATAGCGAATAAGGCCCTTGGTTTGTTTATGTGGGATTGTTTTTAAGATATCGCACCATTAAAACATTATAGATTTTGTTTTGTTATAGTTTTTTTGCTTTTATTTTAAAAAGCTGCGTTTAGTTTATAATCTAGATGGATTCTTTGTATTTTCTATTTGGTAAAATCCCGCAGTAAATATAACAATGGTGTTGTGTATGACAGACGACTGCTGCGCGTCCGTCGCTTGTGTCGTCCATATCCCTCGCGACGGAGGCGGCGCCCACCGGCTCCCGGCTCATGCACAG
Organism: Noctuana lactifera; assembly: GCA_018231305.1. Classification (NCBI taxonomy): domain Eukaryota; kingdom Metazoa; phylum Arthropoda; class Insecta; order Lepidoptera; family Hesperiidae; genus Noctuana; species Noctuana lactifera. The sequence goes on from DWAV01000411.1 coordinate 19,409, forward strand.
CCTCGAGCGGCCGCATCACCTCACCAGACACGCCCGGGAGAGATACTCTGATAGGTGCCATTATTTTATTTTCCTTTTATTTGTGAAGCAAGTCTTGTAGCAAGTACTTGTGTTTCACTATATTTGAGGCGACCATCTTAGTCCACGTGAGTAGCAACGCCCCTAAATTTTCATTATGGAGTTTAGTCAGTTTAGCTCAATTAATAACTGTGTACGTTTTCAGGCATTTGGACAAGGATCGTTTAGCAGAATTAGACCGCATCGAGCGATACCCCGAGAAGCAAGCTGTGTACAGCGTGGACAAGCCTTTCCGTCAGACCAGCCTCGACCTGCGCCATAATGCGTCTAGCTGGCATCAGCCCAGGGAGTTTACCAGGTGGATGATGCTTACTTATCATTATCGATTTTTAGCTAGTCATTTTAAATTAACAATGTATAAAAGTTTTTAAGGATGGCATTATATTTAATGTGATCAGAAGATACTGAATAGTTCTGATTTGTAAAGTAGTTTGTATTTGTCGTCAGGTTATATTTTACTACTAACATGTTCGAATTTAATTTAATTCCTGGTCTTGATGCAGAAATGTGCTTCAGTTCTCATTATCACCAAATATGTATAGATAATACTCTGCAAGGACTGAAAAGACAAGACACAACACAAAACACAAGTAATTTAACATACGCTTTTATTAATAATGTAGTGTTCCATTTGACCAAAATAATTATATAAAAACATCCGACAGAAGACAGCAAGCAGAACCGGAACGTTATACCTCTAGCAAGACTTCAGTGTCGTCTGGCAGTAGCAGCAAACATCGCACGCCCCCACACGAATCTCACCACAACTTTATGAGGCTATCTTCCGCTAATGAACAGGACAATATGGCAGCTGGTAAGTCTAAAAGAATTACAGAACTTTCGAGGATATATAAGGAATATAATATAATATTAATTAGGAAGTATTATCATCTACCAATCCGCAT
>DWAV01000412.1:0-20359 GCA_018231305.1 Noctuana lactifera
CCACGCTGCTCCAATGCGGATTGGTGGAGATACGGGTTAGTGGCCAACCCGTGTCGGATGTTGTCAAATCGCCCAAAACGACTGCTATCTATCGATAACAACCGGGACCGACGGCTTAACGCTGTGCGGTCCATTGAACTCGAATTTAGGGTACTTTATAATATACATTTAAATCTATTCTAACATACTAAAGCTAGAGATTTTTTGTTTGTTTGTTTGAATGCGCTAACCTCTAGAACTACAAGTCTGATTAGAATAATCATTTTGTGTATGATTGAAGAAACATTACGTTACAATTCTTAACGCGGGTGAAACCGTGGTTCACAGTTAGTATGTCTATGAATCCTAAGTAATGTAAGTTTATTAGGGAAATATTAAAATTACCTTTTCCTTGATAATGTCAATGGTCTCCTTACAAGCGGGTACTATCTTGTTCGGAGGCAGGCCCTTGTCCAGCTGGTTGAATATCTTGCCAAAGTTGATCGTCGTAGTCTGTATATCATCCATATCGAGTGTGTTAAACGGCGCATCGTACCTGTATTCAATAATAACATGAATTTGACGAGAACTCCTATACAATTAAATCACTTGATATTCAAATTGATAATGACGTAATAATAAAAATAAAAAATGTATTGTGCATTCAGTACATTTATAGGTGTATACAAAACTATAAGAGTGCGATTAAATGCTACCTTTTCAAGCATACATAAGTACATAGTTTCGGTTTAGAGAAATTTACTGCCTTAGGAAGTTTTACAATTTCACTTACAAGACAATTTAAAATTTATAATATACTAATCCTTATAAAATGTGAATACGAGTATACAGCAGTAAGCATGCAAATTTTCCCATCATTCCATAATATAACATAATAAAATAATAGTGTCTAACTGTAATTTCAAAATTTTGGTACATAATACTATTAACAATTTCTCGTAGATCCCCGTGCTACGCCGCTGCTACGGTTACGGTCTACGAAATGTTAACTTTGTCTACACACAGAATTGTGTTGTATTAATATGAAATAATTGATATTCCAACAGAGAAAAGAAAGAAATAATTTATTATATCTTTAATTATTCCCTAAGAGAAGGTATGTGAGTTTACGTATTTTTCATAATGGGGACTATTATAACACGCGTAATGAAAAAAACCGACTTCAATATTGTCGCTCACATAATGCAAATTTATAGTTCTCATGGACGCCGTTGTCAGAACTGTACCACGTGACCCGTGCCTAGCAGTGGGACAGGTTTAAAGGTAAAAGGACAGGTAGAAAGGGTTAGAGGAATGCGTCCATGGCACCCACGAGACAGGGAACCCCAGTGCGGGGATGTGAGTGTGAAGCGGAATTTAAAAAAAAAAAAAATTCGTCTCTCACCACGACTGATACATGTCGTTCCACTCCTTTGAAGACTTCCACAGGAGCTGTCGAAGCTTGACGTCATTAATCGTCTCGTCAAGTACCTCTAATCTTGCCGGCGGCATCTGAAATTGTAATATTAATTAAATAATATTGTAATGTCAAGCAAATAAAATGGTAGGACCACAGAGATTCAACTAACCCACTCTAACTTAGTAATAATGATCTAGATTTAAAGGCTAGTTTAATTAACATTAAATTAATCATATTTGCTGTGATAAAATTCTTATGCGGGCGATATCTTATGCCGGCGAATATAATCTGGGAATGACTATAAAAATATAAAATAGAATTTGCATAAAAGTTAAACATTTTCATATTGTTTTATTATTCAATATATTTAGAATAACTTGTATTTACCACCAGGCGTGATTAAAGTAAAAATACAATTTGGTAAATAAAAGAAAAATATAAATCAGTATTTATGTATGTATGAATAAGTCGAAGTATGAAAGTCAATCTTCTGTTGAAACCTATCGATCTGGAAAGTACCGGGGCGTAGTATTTCTTGTTTAAAAGAGACCGTCTAACCTCACTAACTTCAGTGCTGCGTGTCTTTCTTTAAGCAAACAGAAAGTTAAACCGTGCAGAAAACGGAACTTCTTTACAAAAGCTATCGCGGGCGCTCCAGGAGTATCAATGTCAAAACAACAGTCGACCTTTAAAGACTAAGTAAAAGTATTTTCTCCGCCATTCCACCTTCATTACTTAGCTCCTGGCAGCCTCGAAACAAAACTGTCGCTTCGAGCGAGAATTAAGGAACACTTTTATATCATTTTTTCATATTAAGGTACGCTGTGGACAATATAGCGAGCATGACAAAACAATCACAAGTCGCCAGGGATAATTAAAATGGCAAGTTTACTTGCAGAAAATAAGGAACTTGAAACAATAGAGCGCTAGCCACTTATTGTAAACTAGGTGGTGCCCGCGACTTTGTCTACGCAGGATAATCACACAATATCTTTATAAACTGTAGCCTATGTGTTATTCTGATGTATAAGCTATATTATTATAAAGTTTCATTAAAATCCATTCAGTAGTTTTTACGTGAAAGAGTAACAAACATCCATCCATACTTACAAACTTTCGCGTTTATAATATTAATAGGATTATGTTATAAGCTGCCGATAAAATAAAAATAAAATAAAAACATTTTTATTCATGATAAGGTATTAAGTATACAGTCGATGAACCTCAAAAACACAGTACATCGGCTTTAGGCGCCCTTTTGGCTAAGGTAGGCCGGGAGAAAAAAGCGATAAAGATAAACGTTCAAACAATTAAAACAATTTATCGAACTTTACTCGTCCGCCTTTGTCACCCAATTTGTCAGCCTAAAGCAATGTTTGACGAGTTTGACAAACAACATGCCTACAATTATGTTTGATGTGTTTCAGAACTTTTTAGATTTAGGAGATTTAGGTTAAGTTAGAATTTAGATTTAGGTTAGACAAAGTCCTTTGCCAAACAGCAAGTTGATAAAAACGGCCACACACGGGAATCAATCCATTTTCGATGAAAACAAAGACATAACTGACACAACTGACAAACATATTTGAAACGTTTGCGAGGCGCTTTCACATCTCGATATCTTGGAACAAAACATTTTAATACTATATAACCCGCAATTATTTTATTAAATCATTACTACCCCACCGATTTACTTTTGATGTCTTAACGTTGTCACCGTACAATAGACAATACCTACCGTTGAATTCTGCAGAACTTTAATGTTTATACCCTGCTTGAACAATCACAGCTTAGCAACTTCACTCTAACTCTACACCTTTTATATTCTGTTAATATAAAAGGTTCTTGCATATACGAGAACTACGTAAACATAACTCTTTATTAGTTACGGACACTGCACCATACATCAATACCTGACGACGTTTATATATCAACGACTTTTAGAGTGAAACGCACACATGTTGCACGGAGCAATCGAGAGATTACTATTGAAAATCGACATGCCCCCAGGGTGCAATATATACCTTCATTATGCAAACCATTGTTTGTGAGCGGATATCAAACAGCGTAGGCTAAATGGACGTTATTGATTCCAGTTACAAATGTACCAACATGTAACTGGCGTGAATAAGCATTCATGCTTATTAAATTGTTATTAAACTGCTGTCAGCAATACAAATGTACGATATAAGAAGTGTTTATTATTATTTTTTAACTTAAATCAATTTTTATATAGGATTGCCACCCGTAATGTGTATTTAAGATGAACTCGAGAATCTCGAGATTATAACTATCATAATTATATACTATAATTCCACATACCACACTGAAAATCAGTAGCTGGCAGTTCTCACAGTGTGGGCTGAGTGTGGGCGATTTCAATCGCAAATTCTAATTTTTCTTTTTTTTCTGATCCACAACTTTATTGGTATTCGTTTATTTTAATTATGTTGTGTGATTTTGTTTTATCATTCTGTTTTGTTAGAAAAGAAAATAACATGTGACGGAATAACTGATTTATATTTCTATTAAACACGTACAGGTACCTTGTCATTCATCATACATCATTGATGCAACATTAGCAGCAACTAAATCTCTGTGTAATAAAAATGTTCGCTGTTTAAAACTGTTTGTCTATCCAATTTACATGCGGATGAAATCGCGCGTTCTCCCCAGTAACAAATAATAGCCCTCGACTCTTTAGAAACACTATTGTGCACCATTTGTAAGGATTGGAAATGTACTTGGGGTCGACCTCGAATCATGCTAATTCTATGTACCTACCCTCTGATAATTACTACATAATGTATATTAACAGTACGAGATTAGATTAACATTATAATATATACACAGCGTACTCATATTACTTAGTTAATTAATGTTATATTAATTGACCAGTTCGAGGTCGGCCGCAGACACTCAATCCAATGTAATTTAATGAAAAGCAATTTGATTTTGTTCACTTCATCGCCATTAGAGGTATTGTATTGTTACACGAGTATTTCAATACCTACTAAATACTATTTATTATTAATTCAAAGAGTCAAAGGTTTCTCTCGTAAAAAGTTGGCCTGTTTCAATATATTTATATTTAAGTACAGTAACATAAATATTGAATACTATCAACTGACTAGATTAAATAATTAGTTACTTAAGATATTTAGTATGCTGAAATTGTAGCATTTTTCCTTAACTGTAGAACGATGTACTCGCCAATACAGGACGCCAGACAAAAAGCCTGTACATTCACATGGGATTATTTCGTGATTGAATGCAAAGTGTCCGGCGGTCATTCCTTAATTGAAACGTGTTCGAATCGCATTGATATTGCTAATACAGTTGCTGCGTTTTGAGATAGTGAGCAGCGATGTTGTTTACAGCTTGCATTGAAGTCTATTTGATTGATTATAATTATCTTCTATATAATGTTTGTACGCGCATAACTTCAGAATGACTTTTTTGTTTTGTTTGTTATGGCCAGGACAAGTTTTGTATGTAAAAAAAATTAGACGGAAAAGTGAAAATTTGGGTTAAAAAAACTCAATATTAAAGTGCAGTGCAGGGAGACAGAATTGACATTCCTTACATTGTTTTATCTGTTACATCAAAACACGGGTGTACAAATTCATTAGAACACTTGTGCGAAGCCGTAGCGGGCTGCACTTTTATTCACCTAACCGTGATGTAACATATTTCATACGGATTTCGCATATCACTTTATCCTATCGATTGGCGTCCCACAGACTGCAAATTGCTATCAACTCAAACTACCAGATTGAATATCCTAGTAACGACTTCTGATTTGGGCATTAAAATTATGGGGATGATAATTTGATCCCCTTAACACATGTCAATTCCATGCGTATTCGTAGCATGCGTTAATTTTCCAATAAACGTGTGAAAAGCCACTTCTTTTTAATGAAAATTCAGAATTTTCATTAAATTCAGTCAAACTAGACTATATATTTATACTAGTAAATATTACTTGAGCTTGAGCAGTGGACTGGTTTTTAGATCTACCCAACCTCATAGTTGGTGAGCAGATACTTAAATTTATTTAGTTACTTAAATTATTATTTAAAAATGTATCATTTTATTTTTATTTAAAAAATACTCGTAAACAATTCTATATCGCGTGAAATCTCCGTCCTAAATGTTGTACTCGTAGCTCTATGCGAAATACAAGAAACAAATGAAGACTGCCACGCGCTGTAACAGAGCGCGGTGACACAATACGTATAAAAGAACGACACGCAAAAGTGCAACAGTTTCGGAACCCCTCGGGAAACAGCTGCGATTCGAGACAATAATACACACAAAGACTGAAAGTCAAAGCTAGTGACGATATTATTATGAAGTTTTTAATTTGCCTAAAACGCTTAGGTATAAAGTTTGTATGCACATAATAAAGTTTTAAATATGAAATTGCTGTTTAAATGTACTGGCTAGTTTTAATTAAAATTAAATCTGCATTACGTGAGATTCCTGAGAGAGATTTTTACACGATTCGTCTGCGTTTGTCACGCTTGTCCTTTAAAAAAATATATAAAAGTCGATGGTTTGTTAAGAGTAATTTTTGAATACTAGTTCCGTGGAACTAACGCAGCTGAAACATAATATCAATGCAGTACTGTGTTTGGAGAGGACATGGCTGACGAACGCACACCGTTTGTTTTAGATTTAATCGCTTTTGTAGTGGAAACTGCGACTTCAAGAATGAATCCCAAAGAAAACCGGCCACTAAGGTACCATAAACAACGAAAAACTAATTGAATACGATGGTGGAAGTGGATTCATATCAAGCTAGGTACAATTTTATTGATTTGACCGTTGATTGATTTACTTCAATTTACATAACTGTAATAAAAATATAATTATTTTCTTGGAAAACGCATCTGAGCGCTTCACTCACAATCTCTCACTCAGTCTCTCGCACAATATTTGAATGAATGCGGGGAAAGATTTAAAAAAATATAATATTATAAATAAATATTGCAAAAAACTCCATCATCGACTTATTTGCATAGAGAATCAACCGTTTAAGTGTTTAAGCTAAAAGAGGATTCTGTACGATAATTGCAAGCGCACCGCACATCGTCGTAATAGTACCTAAAGCATAAAGTTCTCAATGTGGCTTGTGAATGTTCAGTATTTTAGTGTCGTCAGCGTAATATTAACTTTAATTTATATTAAACAGAAAGCCTTTCAGCTCAAGTGGTGCGAAATGCCAAACTTTGACCGGCAGGTAGCCATTAAGCGCATATCCCGCCATTAAATTCCTGTCTTCCTACGTTGGAATCAAGAGATTGCATTCCCTTACAACTGTTTGTAGTCACTTCAATTAAGTAATAGCCGAGGATGTTTGTGTTAGGAGCACTATTTTCGGGAACCAGATTAGTGGAGTTACGGTTGGTAGCCAACCCGAGTCAGATGTTTTCAAATGATTAAGAAGAGCGATAACATTAAGTGTTCATTAAAATGTTGAGTATACCCATCTACATATTCTACATGCCTCGTAACATTGATTATAATAATATTATTCATTTTAATAACGATATTATTTATCTTGAGAAAACCATATTCAAATTATGCCTAATTATTATACATAAATAAAATAAAATGTTTCAATTTATTAGCTGATAATAACACCACCCGCGCACTTTAATAGCGAGCGATAGAAATACTAAAGACGAGCTACTTTCACTAATGTAAAGGAAAATAGTAGGTCTTCATTATGAATTTAATTAAATAAGTGCACAGCAATATAAGCACTTCATATTTCCAAAGTAAAAGGCAGTAACCTTCTTAAGAAGACTTAAAACATCCACCAGTGCCACAGCGCTCCAATCAAAGACTTAATCAATAGAACTAGTAGGATATCATAACAAGTTGCTTGATTGCCATAGACTATTAAGATATTAATAATACAAAGTTTAATGTCTACTAAGGTAATGATTAAATTAAGTAGGTATACGGATTTTCAGTTTGTTTAACAATATCAAACATTTATTGTCCGAAGGTAAAATGTATCATGTTTGTTTTGTAGAGAATATTTTGGTTGGAATATAAAACTTATTTTTCTATGTTGCCTATGTGTTATTTTAATGTATTAAGCTAGCTTAATTATTGTAAAGTTTCATTAAAATCCATTGGGTAGTTTCTTCGTGAAAGAGTAACAAACATCCATCCATACAAACTTTTGCGTTTACAATATTAGTAGGATGTATAGAAAACGGTATAATAGTACATTTCATTACTTGCCGTTTGTAAGTAGTATAGAACATAGTATCGAATTGCAATGCCCTGCAGGTGTAACAGATCGATAACGGAAAATTGGCACGGTTACACACACATATGTAGGTACAACATGGCGACCATTTCAGACCCCAGGGCACAAGGCGTGTCAAATTACACTTCAGTATACTACAGCAGGGTACATGAAATTTCCTCAAACACTAATTGCGATTCGATGTGTACCTGAGATGGTAGGTACTTCTTCGATATCAAAATGATGAAAAAATCATAGACAGAAGCACCTATAGGTAACTCGGGTTAGGAAAAAAACCGACTTCAAAGTTGTCGCGCACATACTTAAATTTAAGACTTATATGGTTTTCTCATGGATGCCGTTGTCAGAACTGATCCAAATTAAAATGGGACTAAACGGGAAGCGTCAGCTTTTAAATTAAAGAAAAATCATCCAAATCCGTTCACCCAGTCGAAAGTTATGAGGTGACTAATATAAACAAAATACAGTCGAATTGAGAACCTCCTCCTTTTTTTAAGTCGGTTAAAAATATTACACAAATTCTAGGGACGTGGATAGTTCTGTTATTGACGAAAAAGCTTTTGAAAAGAAACTTCATAATATTGATTACTTATTATTTTTTGCAAGAAATACCATAAGTAAAAAAACTGTACGCTAGCTAATATTGTTCTCACATAATCTAAAGGTAGATAAATTACAAGCTTTGTTACATAAAGTTTCTAATATTATGTTGACAAGGTGTCGAGTCAGTATCGGTGTTCTACAAACATGTTTGTAGGTTGACTAGTTGGTACATCGATGCGAAGTGCGGACTAACGAGATGGCCTGTCGAGGTATTCGCTTCAACAACGCCCATACACAATATTTTTACCTTGTAATTCCCACACACAGGGAACGGAAAACAATCGTCCTTGTAACTTACGAGTACATCTACATACAAAAGTCTCTCGCAGTCTGTTGTCTGCTGGTCTGAAACCGCTAATTTCAAAAACTACTGAACAAATTTTCGTACACTGTCTAACTAATGAACGTAGTGGTTTAGGAGGAATGTTAAGGTACACTATTAGGCTAAAGCTATACTGTATAGTTAATGATTTGTGATTTGATTTTACACTTGATTTTATAAAGGAGCGCCGAAAGTTTTTTCCGTCGGTTTTTTTTTTCTCCCGGCTTACTTTAGCCAAAAGGGCGCCGATGTTCTGTATTATTACAAAAATATCTTATGATGACTACATTTTTTTGAGTAATTAAGGTGTTGTGTAAATTGGCTGCAAAATCGTCCGATGGGAAGTTTGCAGGCGTGCGCCGCTTAAACTGCTGCATGTTACCAAGCTGAAGTTTTGACAAAAAAGAGATTTTTCTTCCTTTGATCACTTTGTAAAATAGATATTTTTTCTATTTTCACCTTTCAAAGTGTTCACTTACTGTACTTAATTTAGATCCAAACTGCCACGACCTTTACACCAACTACATTAGATATCTTCGCAAACATCATAAGGTTAAGATAGCTGGCGAAACGTTTAGAATGGCGAGTAAACTGGTCAGAGGGGGCGGGGAAAGAGAGGGGAGGATGTCTTATTAGTCGAAATAGAGACAGATTTGCTCATATTTCCGTGTATCCAAGCATGTTTCCTACCGGACGCAACGCGATGCAAAGCCGAGTAGTAAATAATAATAATTACTTTGCTAGTCACATACTTGATTGCTCCCTATAACCGATTCCGAAGTCCACGTGAAGTAGCTGACTATTATAAAATTATAGAACCCTCTCAGACGATTATTTAAAGAACACTCAACAGGTGGATTAAAATTTTCCCTTCATTTTATATTTCGTGTTATGGGAGGCTCTCATAATTAAGCTGTATTGCTCCTACGCGCAATGTTAAGAGAGAGAGATAGTATTTATTGATAATTTCGTGAATATAAGAGCTTATGATAAGATACCTCTTAAGTTGTACCATCTATTAATTTTATAAATAGTAACATCTAATAAAGCCCTTTGGAGCGTGATTAATAATTAAGTTTCTTCAAATTTTTCTATAATAATTCGACCGTATTTCTTTTTATGTTTGTCACCTCATGACTTGCGACTGGATTTGCATGATTCTTTTTTTATTTAAAAGCTAATGCTTCCCGTTTGGTCCCATATTAATTTGGTCCAGTTCTGCCAATGCCATCCAGGAGAAAACTATATACCAAGTCTTAAACTTAAGTATGTGCGCGACCACTTTGAAGTCGGTTATTTCGTAACGCGAGTTGTAATTATCTGATAGTTTAGTAATGAAAAGTAAAAGGATTTTTTATGCATATTAATGTGTGTATAGATGATACACATTACAATATTGATTTCAAACTGTCTAAAGTTCCTATTACGAGTATCTTAGTCGTACCTGTGGAGGTGGAAAGTTTCTTCATTGTTCTCTACCGGGAATAAAGTTGTTTTGTGAACGTCCCGGTATGACACGTTTGTGAGAATATTTATTTTCAGTTGAACAACATCGCACAAAACATAACTTAATTATTTTAGAGCAACAGTTTGAGGATAATGTGACCGGAGCGGGGTAGCCGCTTTTGTACTTAGGTACTTTATATTTATTTATTGCTGTCAAACAAGTCCAAGTCCGCTAAAGTAATTTTATTGAAACCCCAACACCAGTTGCGTTGCGAGGGTTTCAGCCTCCCGGGGCGGACCGTCTCTTTGCCTGTTTGTCAATTATAGGTAAATGGTTGTGACCTTTTTTTGTCAACCGCTAATTTTGCCACTAAAATCAAATCTGCAGCTCTATTTGGGGGTAAATCGCTACAAGTTGCGACTTATTTAAATTATTTATTGTGAAATTTTACCGCCCCGTAAAAAGGGGCGCCCGAAGCGGGCCGCCCCTGCCCCCGTAATGCTACGCCACTGGCCAACACAATCTAAACGCACATTGCTACAACAGTATTTGTAGCGCGTGTTGTGTCTCCACCAATAACATTTGTATTGCATCGCCTTTAACAGTTTCATTGCTACTCAAATTTGTAACGCTACCAATTCGTCTCATCGCCTTATAGACAACTAAAACTTCGTTTCGTAAAATTGCAAGTCCTTCAGTTTCATTAACGGCCGTTTCCAATACTCGTATGTAAACTCCAGATATAGATACGTATTACGTAGCTATCGAAGGGTTTCTATCTATCTTTAACCACAGATTAAAATAAATAATAGTTATTTTGCAACTTTAAGGCTCGTCTCAAAAACGAATAATGAATGTACATAGCCAATTTGGAGTTTCATTTTTACGATACATGTATCATTTTCGTGATTAATTATTGCAATTATTATATATTAAGTTATAACACAAAATATATTACCATTATACATAAAAATTCTTTTTATTACAGAAAGAAACATTACCTTATTAGAAAGAAAATAAATAGAGGTTGTCAATAGAACATAAATCCTGGAATATCAGAAACCTTACCGTATTATTTCCATTCCTTCCATCGCCGCTCGTCGAGTGTGTGGCCGAAGTTTAAGTTTAAGCACAGGCTTTTCTCGGAAACGAACAAATGACAAACAATAAAGAAGTTCCAACGCGACTCCAAAGTCGCGATCCGCGAATTTTACCATGTGGGAAATTAACGGTGGATTAACGCATCTGTGCATCCAACCAGGTCGACATTTGCAGGTTCAGCGTCTCTAAAACGCTTGCGATGCGCAAATTGGAACGGAATGCATGTGACAGCACTTAATGACATCTAATAGCTCTGAGACTCAAAGACAATAATGCGGAAAGGCGTGTAATTAGGTGATCGAAGATTAACATGCATTAACTAGCTAATGCCTGCGACTTCGTCCGCGTGGATTTAATTTAATCGGACAGTTTTACTCTTTTAGGGGTTGAATTTTGGCAAACGCAGAAAGACGTAATTCATTATTGAGTCATTAATATCGTTATTTATACGCACAAAGTCAAGCAAGCATAATCTCAAACACGCATTGAAGCACCTAAAAGAAGACTAATTGAACTCAAACATAAAATTTTTATTCATCATAAGACATTTGTGGATACTGGATGAACATTAAATAAGTACCGTATTATTTAATGTTCATCGGCTTTAGGCACCCTTTTGTCTAACATAGGGAGAAAAAAGCCGACGGAAAGAAACTCGGCATTCCTTTAAAATCAAGTGTACCTACATATATAAATAACATATTATTGACTATGCACGCTATGAATATTAAATCTTGGTGAATACGTGGAAAATTATTCAGAAGTGCGTTCAATTGCATTTAAGGACGGATTCTTCGGGCTCTTTCGTTCCTTTTTATTAAAATGCGTATCGAACGCGCGATCTCAAACATATTCAGGCAATATATTGTGATACAAACACAACAAAAACTAGAATTATCAATAAAAAGAATTATCCAAATAGGTGCGCGGCCGTTTTGTAGTGATGAGCGTAGCTACTTACATTTTGGACAATTGATTAAAAACATAAGTATCAAACGCGCGTTTATCTGGTGTTAAATTGTAATTGTGACACACGGACACCCACGGGCTATTGAGACCTTAAATAAAGGTCCTAGAACCAGGCAGAACCTATTTATGAGGTTTAAGGTGTCACCTCAACAGTATCTCTGGCAGCCACAGTACCCAACCGAATCATCTTGCTTGAGGTGATGTTAATATAAGAGATGGTCACGATAATGCGTCATTTGTTGTAGTCATCAAATATATTAATCATTAAAAACTAGCTGCCGACGCCCCGCCTTCGCACGGGGCGTTCTAATGAATTTATTTTTTGATGTACCTACTCGTACTAACAGATAAAACAATGTAAAAAACTGAACGACAATCTGTCTCCCGACTGAAATTTTATATTATGGAGATTTTTCAACCCGAAATTTTACTCTTTCGTTCAATTCTTTAAATTTTTTATTCAAAAAAACCACGTCCCAATTATAACAAAAAGAGTTAACCAATTCGGTGCAGTAATTCTAATGTTATACGCGTACAAACATAATATCGGCGATTCATTTTTTTATAGAAAATAATAAAAATAAAAATCGGTGTGGCACAGTAGCCGCTTCTAGGGATAGTTAGTGCATGCGCGACAGCAGCTACAGCCTACAATAGCTCGGCCCGCTGCGGAGTACAGTACAGCGGGACGGAGCATCAATTGCCGTTCAGTTCTCGCAGGGCACGGTCGGCAACGGTCACATCCGCTCGCGCTGCTCACTACCACCGCTACGTCGCTACGTAAAGCATTGCTGACCTTAAAAAGTTTCTGCCACTCGCGGATCTGTCGGTCGCGCGCCGCGCACTCCGCCAGCTTCTCCATCAGATCGTCCAGGACTTCCTGCACCTTCTCGATGTCCGACTTGTCGTCGTAGAGCCACGGTTGCTGTAACGGACACAAGGTAAGATATTGCTGTTTTTTTTAATTGCCGAATTCGGTTTCAACTGTAACTTTTGAATCAGTTTCAAATTAATTTAAAAAACTTAACTTACTTCATTTGAAAGTTTGTAAAGCTTTAAGCGTAGGTACTAATCTTTAACAAGTAGTTTTATTATTTTAAACTTTTAGTATTAATTAATTTAGAGTAGAAATTACGATTTATTGTGACTACGGCGTTTGGTTTTTTCCGCGATTTCACTTTTTAATAGTGAAATATTCAGTGAATAATAAACAATGAAACATGAAAAAAAACATTAAAATTAAAAACGACAAAGAAACTATTTCGTGTATAAAAAATCTCGTTTAAAATAAAAAAGGATTTTTTAAAAATAAATTATATAGAGTTATTTCGGCTCTCCTACGAGGGTATGTGCTCTAAATGAAATCTTGGTTCACCTCTATTTCGGTGGCCCCCACAATAATTTACGTAGCGTTTTAACGTGTGTTTTTCTGCGTCGGTGTTCAAGAAATTATTTATACACTTATGTGCACGTCGTTTTTGCAATCATGTTAGTATTTTTTAACAAACAATTTACGAGAACTTTCTTTAATGCAAAATGGGTTTTGGGTAGTAGGTATGTTGGTTGAATCGTGAAAGAATTAGTATAAACGCTTTATTTCCGAGATTTTAAAAAGTAGTCTTAAAAAATTCGGGCTTAATTTTTATTGTTCGTTCATTATAAGCATTTATTTGTATAAAAATAGAAAAATACATGTATAGCTAATGTACCCGCGGCCATAGGTGCCGCGACGGTATGAAGAGGTGGCAAATTTATCAAAAAAGCATACCTACTGAGGGAGAAAAAATTATGTAAAACCCTCGATTTACTTTTCCGTGATAAAATACTAAACAGCTAAAAATAGAATTGTGAAGCGATCCATTGCTGCGGCCGGCGGTCTTAATAAATTCAAAGAGTTGCTATAAGTTTCGAAAACCTTCTTTCGAGATAACGCTCGAAGCGGATTAAAAGTTACATAATAACTACTTGGTTTTTATCAATATCATGAAGAAAAACAACTGTAGAAAATAATAAACGGACTACCGCATTTACTCGTCTATGATAAGTTTTCAATTAATACTAGAGCTCGGATTCATTTCTAATAATTTTATTTAGTTATTGGTTTACACGGACAAGGTAAAAAGCGATTATCCGAACACATTTACATGAATTATGCACCAAACAATGCATATCGAACAAAAGTATTTATAACCCTAGATAAAGGATCTAACCACTTTTATAAAAGCGTTTAACACGGCAGACAATCTTTTACTTGACTTTTTAAGCGCGGCTATAGATGTAATTTCCGTAGCTGTCGGTTGCCGCATAGCCGAAAGCTCGCCGCATCATACACAGTTATCTAAACTGGATTTAGGTTTAAAAAAACTTTAAAAAATCAAAATGCTAAATTATTTAATAACAAATTTAAATTGTAATTTTTTTATATCATCATATTAAAACATTGATGTTTAGAAATTAACGGCAAAACATTTACTTCATTTTATGTGAAGCTTATGATATTATATACCTAACTACGAGTAAATATCCGAAGTAGGTACCTAAGGACTCCCAGTGCGTCAGGAAGAAATTAACTTCACCACGTTTTTTTTTGTGGGTGTGATTTGGTAAGTATAAATTGGACTTTAATTAGTTAAATTTCATTTATATTGGAGAATATTATAGTTATTTAGTAAAATTTTGTTTTTGAGACATATTTAAAAAACCTTATTTCAACCGACTTTAAAAAAAGGAGTCTGTTTTTTTCAGGTGCACGCCGCGGAACAGCAATCCGGAAGAAGAAGTAGAAGAAGAATACACAAAAAGTTACGAAAAAACCAGTAATTTAACAGCAGTTTTTTTGTTACAATATAAAATTAAATGAAACTTTGTATTTTGTGTTATACAATCTAATTTATATTATTATTTTTTCTTCTATCTCTGTTACACGTAATAAAAATAATTGATATTAAAAAACCTTTACATATTTAAAATAATAACTGACTCTTATTTATATATCTACTTAATATAACAAATTTCACACTCTTACCGACTTCAAAAAGGGAGGTGGTCTCAAATCACTTACATTTAAACTGATGCCAGTAGGTTTATAGTAGGTAAAAAGGTAGTATAGTATTTATATAGGGTATGATGCAACAACGCGAACTGTGAGACCCTTAAAGAAAGGACTCTACCAACTCCAATACTCGTAGAATTGTTAATTTAATATGCGAATAATACTTGTCTACATACATTATTATCTACACGGCAAACATAACTTACTATAACTTGATCCCGTAGCTTATTGACATCCAGCATTAGTTCCATAATATCTTTTCCGATTTGGCTGGCAAACATTCCGGCCAGCTTGCTGCGAGTTTCCAGTCTCGCGTCTACATTCGTCCGAAGTGTTCCCAGAGCCACGCTCAAACCTGTACGAAACAATAATTTAAGTAAGGGTCATGATAAAGCCACTGATAGTCTATTACGAACTAGTTAAATTCTCCGCCAGATACACAGTAACTTTATATTTTACAACTTTCGGATGGTTAGGCGTACTTATGAACATTATAAAAACGGACAGTTAACGAGCAACAAAACCAAACCCATTCGGAGAACTGATGTATTTCAATGTACCAATGTCAGGTCAATGTATGTATATTCACGTGTCTCATTGGTTAATTAGGTACCACGTGACCGCTGTCTAATGTAAATTTTAAATATAAATTACGCTTCACACTTACAGCCCCACACTAGGATTCCCTGTGTCGTGGGTGCCATGCACACACGAAGACAAACACAAATACCCAGACCGGGAACAGAAATCTAAATTCATAATTTAAATTTCTGCCCCGCCGGGGATCGAACCAAACGGACGACCCGTTTGGTGTAGTTGCCGCTTATAAAATTCTACTGTCTCTGTATTTTATTAAAATTTACTCAACAACACTTGACATACACATTAGGTAGTGATATGGGACCAAGTCAGTAGGCATAGAAAAATTACTGCGTTGGGCCCCTGGAACGCGGACTGGACGAGTAAGAGTTGTTCATGTAGAAGGCACATGGTAGGTAGTGAAAGTTCAATCTTAATTGCTTGTTAGTCTCTGCGGGTGCCCAAGATCAGTGACAATCAATACCAATTAAATAAAATCCTACTGAAGTTTGATTTTAACTAGGACTTTTTGCGTTAGCTTCGATTCTTCGATCTTTGCTCTTTATAGAGCAAAGGTTATCTTTTTTTGTCGTTTATGAGTAGCAAAGTCCTATTATACGTGGAGGCGTTGTTACTAATTAGTTGATCCCAATAAATATAGTGTATCCGGCAGCAATCCTCCCAAAAGGAAACACAAGTACTTGCTACAACATTTGCTTCAGGGAGAGTTATGAGGGCAGCGGTGGTACCTCCCCGCAAGAACTCTGTAAGCTCTACCACGTACCAAATCTATCACCTTTTCTTTCTGTTCCTCTTTTGTTACAACCTAACCTAGCAAAAAAGGTAGATACTAGGTAGGTAGGTAAAACTTTCAATAAAAACACTCGTTTTATGTAGTAAAATGTATTTGTGCGAAATCGCTACTAATTTTTAGACTGTACGAGTAGCACTCGATACGAATTAAATAAGTTTTTTAGATAGTATAGCCCTTAATGCTGCATTTGCTCTTAATAAAAGTAAGGTTGTTATGCTTATAAGCAAAGGGCGAAATAAGATACAGTTTAAGGGCAAACCTAAAAACTGTAGGAGATTTATGTATGACAATAATAAATTTACTCTCAACATTGTTAATAAAAACTATTAAGCTAATATCAACGTGAAAAGTAATTTTTATTAATTAGATAGATAGACTTTTATTATTGTTCTCCATGCGCATTTTACAGTCTCAAATTAAACACATTTTAAGTGATTCGGGCGTTAATTTTTCCTACAATCCCCTCCACCTTTTACCCTTATTCAATCCCTTTTGGGTATATTTTTTAAAAATCCTTTCATATACTTATATTAGTCGTCCCTTATATGACAAAGAAAAGCTCTGTAAGAAGTTTTATGCTTCTACGACTTCTGGTTTGGGGACTGTGAATTGTCCGACGTTTTCCACCTCATTTGACCCTCATAATTATGTCGATTATACTCATATGCGGCGTTGCTCTTAAAAAACTTCATACTAAGCTGGCGTTAAACTTTGACAATCTTACATAATAAGTCTTGTTACGTTTTGTAAGGTGCGATCCGCGCCAACCTTCTATCCGCCTGTTAATAGTAGATACGACTATTTAACATTTTTACTTTTATGCACAATTACGCTCTGCGATGTGCAAAAAAAACTTTTTTACGCTTGTTTTTTAAAATTATCTTATTATTTATTCTGGATAAGTTAGAACTAACTAATGCTGCACGTCTTAGCTCGCGTGATGAACAATGCGCGATCTAGCGTTAGAGATAAACACTAAAGTATTTGATAAATCTAAGCAAAAATGGTTATCTTTTATTGCAGGCAGCTATTAAAATATAAAACAGCAAAAGAATAATAAAATATAATACAAACTCATATTATCAAATAAATTATAAATAAGCAATATTAAATAAATATAAATATACATTATACTAGGATCTCAAGTCTTCCATTACAAAAACAAATCTAAATTTTCCGCCCTTCGTATAATATGGGCCGCCCACTCCGCATACTTCAGCATGCTTATTCTGCGAGCTATATACCTAGTACTCGTAGGTGACTTCCGGTCGTCTACAAATTTTATCAATGCGCAATCTGTCGAGAAATACGGAGCATAACTCTCTCCATATCTCGCAGTCGCTGAGCGACTTTAATGTTACGAAGTTGTTCGGCATTTTTATCCTAATGCTTAGTGGACTAGCGCTACATCCAATTTACCTGTAGGATCCGTATGTGGCGAAGAAGACACATGCACAGAAAGCCAATAGTGGTGATTATGCCTCCCTCCCTTCTCCAATATGGTAGCTACAACAACTCCTCGCCCCCCAGGTAACGGTCGAAAATAAATATTAACGCGGTTTCAATTTTATATGTAAAGCAAAGTAAAAAAAGTTCGTAGTCTACGTTACCGGTAAAGCAATTAAGCAATTAAAAACTTAGATTTCCCGGCGTCCGACAAATACGGGAACCAAAACAACCCTCCACAGAGTGAACCTAATACCCTATGCATAAAACCGTTAAGGTTTTGTTTCTATACTCGTATGTATTTTGAAACAAAAATTGTTTCTAAAATATCCCTCGTCTGTTTCCGCGTAAATTGCACAAATATTACTTGGTTTTGCCGATAAATACCTACATTTAAATTCCACTTTCATAGGAATTCGAATTCTATGCTAATTGAATTAATTTCTCTAAATAATCGTTCAGTACTTCAGTTCAGAATCAATGAGCTTTATTATTTGCCGATCCAATAATATTAACCCACTGTTTCTGCTAAATTAGTAAGCTTCGGCGCATTTAATACCAAAACATTATAGAGCATTAGCGAATTTTAAGATCTAAAACATTATTTATTTGGTTCTTCATTTAGTTGTAACAATCGATCTTAAGGTAAAAGTAAGAACTAACTACTGCTAGCGATTAGACAATGTTTTATATAAAATATTTATACATATAAAATCCTTTGTTTTTAAATACATATAAATTTCTTTGTCCTGAATGACTGACTGACGGAGCAACTACCTAAAACTTGGAGGGTGTGTGCTCTTTGTATGATGAAGGCGATATGAATGGATTATCCGACATTCACCGTTAAGGAGGTGAAAAACGGGGCAAAGTTTGTATGTTACAACGTTATTTTTTGATCCAATCTACTACTTTTAATTTTTCGGGCCCGACACTGAAGTCCACGTGGATGAAATCGCGGTATTATAACTAAGGAACAAAACCATCAACTACGTAGCAGTAATTCGATGGAGTGATGAAGTTTCGCTTATATTACGAAAACATTATAGGTACTGTCAAACATTAAATAACGTATTAAAATACGACAAATACCACTTAGGTATACACTGAGCTATACTGTGCTGCCATTCTACGAGTAGATATAGTGAACCTGTATCTAAGATTTTAAGTGTAGGTACGTCGCGTAAGTTAATAACTTTAACGTTCCTTTGGTATGGACTACCGGCACTACGATCTAACGAAGCGGCGGAAATTTGTTAAATACCATCACAGGACGTGTATTCAGGGTACGTCGTTCTTCCGACACGAAATACGATTACGAGGAGCTCACAAAGGTTGACCGGTAAGAGGATCACTGAAGCGGTCCGTATCGCCCACAGAGCATACTGCCATCATTTTATCGCACACACACTTCGACATCCTTTACATACCCACACATAGGACCACATTTAATAAATAAAATAAATGACAATTCACACTCACAGCCTCACACTATGGTTCCCTAAGTCGTCGCCTTAGTGCTTATTTGTTCAATCTACCATATTTGCCTAAAATGACATTTTGATACAGAAAGATGCGCGCTTTAAGACAATTACACAAACACCAAGACCGGGAACAGAAATGTAAATTCATCATTGAAATGTATGCCCCGCCGGGAATCGAACCCAGGACCCTTCGAATGGTGGACCGGCATGATAATCACTACACAACACGGGTCGTCAATTACTGTAAATCAAGTCTGCTAAAATACATTTTATAGCCATTTTTTAGATCAAGAACAGAAAATATAAATGCATCATTTTAAACTTCTGCTCCGCTCGAAATTAAACCCAGAAAGCCTTTGACTTGCTACACCAAACCGGTCGTAAATTTTATTTAATTCAAATTCAAATTTTTATTACTTCTTAAATCAAGCACCTACCTACATACGAATATACAAAGACGATTACCTATATGTCTGTGTATAAGTTTATAAGGTAAAAAGAATAAAGCTAACAGCCGTAAAGGCCCAAATTCCTAGTATTCTATTAGTTTAAACGTTTGCGTCACACGTATGTAGTTCATATGATTTTTTTTCCACACCTGTAGGTCTATCGAAGTACCGTACAAAAGCTTTCAAAAGCTTATCGATTGACTCAGCTTTGCAGACTATTGCAAGGTCTACACTCGGGGTAAAAAGGAAGTTTTCTCCTTTGATCTTAGAATACCTACAAAAGCTTCCTCCTTATTGAAATTTCTTGTTACTAATAAATTATATGTTGCGTTTGAACATCATAAATATCTAGAAATGTAAGTGCAGTCACAGTCATGTTATTATTATGATGGCGGTACAAGAATT
>DWAV01000413.1:0-20357 GCA_018231305.1 Noctuana lactifera
CCACCAACTCCAACGGCTACGTGTACAAGGCTGTCTACATCAACGTGCAATGTAAGTGGCTATTATATATATATTATATTCAATTTTAGATAACTGTGAATGCCGAATACACTTGCCGATAACGGAAGACCGCAAGAACGCAAGATAACGGAAACACAAGGTGGTCAGAAAAATCAAGGGTTACCTTAAGATGTTTTTCTCTGTTTACTTCAGGCACTTTCTCAGTCATTGTAAAATGAGGACTGGTTTTGTCTGACCTTTTGATAAAGACTTATTGGAACCTTCATTGAAATAAAAACCTTAATTACAGTTTCGACGGTATCAACATTATTTTATGTATCGTCATTATTTTTTTGTGTAGATTAAGAAAGGCAGGGTTTGTTATGATGGTCAAGGAGAGTCAGGGTAGTCTTTCCACTCACATAATACTTATAATTTAACAGCTCTATGTTCCTACTTCTTGTGGAACATGTTTACCAAAGCCACACCACTATGTTGTTCTGAATGAAAGTAATTGCAGGATACAACACAGTCATAAACAGTCAATGAGCCTTGTACCATAGACTAACTAACGTAAACATAACTTTTTTACCTGCATTTCTCAAAGTCATGAGATTTTAATACAACATCGTAAAGTAAACAAAATATAATAGGAATTGGACGCATGTGTTATAAATGCTTTTATGATTACATTACCGCTCGTTTCCGTTGACTCCGTTTTATAAGATCGTTCCGGTGTCAGTTATAATTCGTGGTTTTATTACGACACGAGCAGCGCCATAACAATAACTGTCAATTATAATATGACGGTTCGACGTTTTGCTGGACAAAGTTGAACCTTATCGCTATGAAATAAGTAACGTTTTTAGTTCGGTGTAACAAAATTTTGGACCATTTTCAGCAGCTGCTTATTTCGTTTTTGTGCAGGATTGGATTAATCGGATTAGAAGTGAATGTTTAGTTTTGTTATGTTTTCTTACTTTCGCAGGTAACATAAAATAATTTCGTTTAGACATAATACACCCATTTCAGTTGTCGTGCTCGAGATCAGAATGATCGTGTGTTATACATATTATTATTTAACGTCATTTGTCTATTTTTACAAGCTTTTCTTTGTAATCGTTACGACGTGTGGTGCAATAGTTACTCGTATAATGCCGGTCTGCCATTCGAAGGGTCTTGGGTTCGATTTTCGGCGGGGCACAAATTTAAATGATAAATTTAGATTTGTTTCCGGTTGTTTCTGTAATTGTCTTTGTATTTATGTGTCCGTAATGGCACGCACGACAAAGGGAATTCTAGTGTATAGTATATGATTATAAATATTACAAGTGTTCGAGTAACAAACTTAATAATAAATTAAAATAACAATTAAACTTCTAAGGAATCATCTTTATTATTTATATTTTTAACAATGTTTAAAACAGACACTCTAAAGTGCAAGTTTTGCTCATCGTCCATTTTGTCCATATCAGCGAGTAGTGATAACAAGAAATGTTTATTGCTGTTGAATTCTTCTTCGTCTTGGTCTCTGTTCCGTGTCCTTCCCTTCAGCAACGCCAGTTTTATTGCTTGTTGCTTCTGTTTCATTATCCTGCTGCTGGTTCTCGTTCTAAACGTCGGTTCAGGGGTTGATGTCTGCGTTGTATCGTCTTCATCGTCGTCCTTATTATCATTAGCAAGAGAAATTGACGGTTCCTCCAAATTATTCTCGCTTTCTTCGGGATGTTGCGAACTGTTAACGGGCTTCTGTTCCCTGACTACATTGCAAGGTCTGTCTTTCGAATCTTTTATGGCATCCAGAAATGACAAGGATTTGAAATAACTCGGTATCCTTTTTCTCCGTCCTCCGCTTTTGAATTGACTTCGATAATAATAGTCTTTGATGTTTTTCCATTTCTTTATGTAATCTACTTCTGGAAAATGAAATTTGATATGAAAAATGTAGGCCTCCGCCTACACTTAACATCCTTTACTTATTTACGTATTTTGTTAATAAATTTAAAGAAACATTATTTTCGGCGCATTTTCATACAATCACTAGTTATTTGTTATTGTTGATTACTCAATGTGGATTTATTTTCGTCATCAAATCCATACACCTACCTTCCTACCTTATAATCATGAATGCTTTGAATACTCACTTAGTTTGTATCGGTCTTCAGTAGTAGTTGTCATGGCCCAATTGGGATTAAGTGCTTCCAATATTTCATTCCAAGCATTTCGCCTTAAAATTTTGTTGGCATACGCTTTTGTTTGTGTGTTCCATATACATTCGCGTAAGCTTATTTCTTTGATAAACTTTTCTGTGGTAAACATTATGATAAACCTTATACGCTCAAGGATACCATTGATACCTTTAAAATTATATTTGGTAGATCGCAAGCGGAGAAATTGAGCTATTTAGTTTGAAACGTATCTGGGGAAATGTAGAGCTGAATTACGCGTAACAGTAAGAACAGCTTGCAACGTTAAGGGCGGAATGAAGCTGGCGCGCGCAGATCGGCCCGAGTTTTGTTCGCTCGCTCGCACAGCGACTTTACGCGCCAACGCGGCAACGTCGCAGACCGAATGACGCGCGCTGATAAAGTCTCGTTCGCCCAAATATCGATTTTAAGTCTGTGATACCAAGGTACACAACGCGTAACATGCCGAGTCTTAGATAAATTGCGCTACATTCCGCCGCGAAATTTCGAATTTCATTTATTTAACAATACATTGCATTATATTACATGTTACCTTATTAGGCAAAGCAAGCAGAGGGTGACATGTTAGTTATTGTTATTACATAATTGGTACAATATACAATTTCAACTATTGTAATTCAATTAAATTACAAGATTTATTTTATCTTGTACCGATTTGCTGACTTGACTCTTAGATACAACGCCCGTCATTTCGACGTGAAATTTCACGTTAGCCATTATTTTTTAATACGATTTTTTAAATTTTATATCGTTACATTTAAAATCCACTATTGTTAAAAATCCCCTGTATTGTTCATAAAAGCAGCTGCTAACTTATTTCGCGCGTTGGGAATGGCTCGGAATGGAGAGATGGCTCTACCTGAAATAAATAGTCTGACCCTCGGTAAACTACGGGCACGTCCGCACACATTAGAGTAGGTACCGATTTTTTCGGATAAAATAGTTCAATCACCCCGCTCTCGTAATCGATATGAAGTATATCACATGTTGGCTGTTTCAATTTAGATTTTATCGCTGATGAGTAAACATTTTAGTATCGCTTCTGAATGTCCGCAAAGTTAAGTTTCTTGTTTCGCTGTAGTCTTATTTTGTTCAATTGACTAAAAATAAATTATAATTGACTGACAATTATAATTTTTATATTTAATAAATTAATTGACAATTGTAGTACAATATGTATTCAGAATCAAGAAGTTAGTATCACTGTAATAGAATTTACCTACATAATTCATAATTGGTATTTAACCCCAAGTTTCAAATAATATTGATATATTTACCTCCACCTCGCCAGTAATTTCAATCATAAACAACTATAAGAGTCTGATAACAACAATTACAAAATTCATTTACGATTCATAGTATTCAATAATATAATTTAGTGTGGTGGTACGCACGTGCGTAGCTGGTAAGCGTCCACATCCGCACAAACTGTAGAATGAGTGGGCGCCGCCGCCGCCGTGTCAGGATGCGGCCATTACAACTAGACTAGAGACCCACTTCTAGCTTTCGTTGGCCAAGATTTATGGCAGTTGATGCCGAGACAGCTGGGAAATTAGCCACATCCCAATTTTTAGTAAGGGACTAGGTATTTTATTGTACTGTTTGTTCAGACAGTATTGCTTTGAGTTGTTCAATTCTTTTAATAACCTTATTGAGGTAAGGTATCAACATCAAATTAAGGCAGTTAATGAAATACCTGGTAGTACGGTGAACAATTACCGTCCGATGATCCGTCTGCTAATTTGCTAGGTTGATATATAAAAAAAAACATGGATTAAACAACAACCCATACGATTAAACAATCTGAACTTTGCCTTACAGACCTGAATAGCCATACATAGTTGTATGCCTGTTTGTAAGTATACATTAAATAAATGTTCTCTACCCAGACAAACTTTTTTACCTATCAGTGGAAGGGTCATAATTATCCACTTAAAAATATATTTAATCCCACAAAAAAATTTGCCAGTGTATATCCGGCTCGAAGGACCACTCTATAATATTCAAATGGTTCTAATGCAAAACCTAAAAGACACATAAATCAAAGATTTTAAATTGTTTTGAAACGCACAGCTTTGTATGGGCGTTGAGATTCACACTTGAGCCGCTCTTATACTGAGGACACTCTTGAGATAGCCTTGTGCTCCATATTGCGACAGAGGAACGTCGATAGGATACCGTTATTATCTTTTTCATTTGTCTGTGTCTATGTTGAGATCAGCGTGATAAAACATGTATTATTATTGTTTGTGGATAGAGTTTGTTGAAGAATTAGTTGTAAAATATTTACCTAAAATTAATCGAATAAATATGTAAGGAATAAATATGTATGAATGGGTTTTTTTTCGTCTGTTGTTTGGTTTTATAAAATTCATAATTAATTACGTTTTTATTCATAACTAGTTTATGCCCGCCTTGTCCGCGTGGATTTCATAAAATTGAATAATTTAATTATTTAAAAAAAAAATCAGGTCTACAATCAGCGGTTTAGGCTGTGCGTTGATCCGTCAGTCAGTCATTCATTCAGGACTGGACAAAGCATTTTATATGAATAGATTAACCTCTATTATACTTTTCAGATGGCTTATTGTGGCCGCGTGGTGTAGTGGTTACCACGCCACCATTTGAATGATCCCGGGTTCGATCCCCGGCGGCGCAGAAGTTTAAATGATATACTTCTGTTCTCGGTCTGGTGTATGTCTTTGTATGTGTCCATAGCACCGGGAATCCTACTGTGGAGCTGTGAGTGTGAAGCGTTATTTATTTATTTATCGACGACCCGTATGCTGTAGTGGTTGCCACGCCAGTCCACCATTCGAGGGGTCCCGGGTTCGATCCCCGGCGGGCCAGAAATTTAAATGATGAATTTAGATTTCTGTCACCGGTCTGGGTGTTTGTGTATTTGTCTTTGTACGTGTCCATGGCACCCACGACACAGGGAATCCTAGTGTGGGGCTGTGAGTGTGAAGCGTTATTTATTTTATTATTATTAATTCACAATACAGATTCGCAATATCCTACCTGCGGTAGTCCCGCAAATGGACTTCACGACTAAGATGAACAAGTCTTACAGAAAAAGTATCACAATGTGTAGAGACGTCCTCTTCATGGATAAATAACTCCTTCATGACTTCATAATTAATGATAATGGTAATCGTAACTGGCAATCTCGTTTTTTGAAACCGGCAATGCATACCGGTATTACATTTTACCGGTATAAGTTCAATATCAATGTGAAGCCGGAAGCGCCAAACAGTTCCTTCCCCGTAAATGACGTCACTGCTGGCTACCTCTTATTAATGATTTCAACGTAACAATCAACGATAAGAGAGATAAGATACAACTCGCGGAAGTGATATAACAGACCAAAATACGAGTAAATATACATTTGAGTTTCACTAAGTAATTGTTTTATAAGTAGCTAGCTTATCCCCGCGACTTCGTCCGCGTGAACTTTAAATTGGGCCCTAAAAAACTAAAAATAAATAATATAGAAAAAATTCCATATAAACTTCACCCGCTATTGCACCGCCTTAGGGGTTGAAGCAACCACAACAAATAATGTACTATGTACCATTATTATGCCTAAATTGTTACTTTAACTGCACAGAAATACGGACATCTAAATTGACATGGTTTTCAGGTAAAATTCATTCAACTTTGAACACTAACCTTTGACCATTATATAAGTTAATTATTTTATGAGACGATTGCAAACTATACTACTACAGTTGTGTACCTACAGAAGCCGTATAAAATGTATTAAGCCGTGTAGCTATTCTAATACTAATCACGTAGCCACATAGCCCTGTGGCACAATGCAAACGATATGTCAGGTTAGGTTTAAAGGGGGATTTGTATTGATACCGGTTTTTACTCTAGATTCTAACCATTAGTCTATTATTGCATTTGACGACCCAATCATGATAAAATCTAATGGTTTAATGTCAGCTTTGGTTTACGGTAGGTAGATATATTTTTTTAATTTTTCTAACATTTAATCAGAAATACCCAAACTTTGTAAAGCAATTCTTTTTTTTTCACAAAACTTTGCTGGTACAAAATCCTGGCTCGAATTATTAGGAACGTTTAAAAACAGAATCAGCTAAATCGGTTCAGCCGTTCACAAGTTTTACAACATCCATTTTTAATTATAGATTAGTCACATTCACTCAGAATTCTTATAAAATCCAGAATGTAATGATAATGCGAACACAAATCATCAACAGACAGTCATAATATATTATGTGTTCCACGTTCCCTGTAGTGTCCCAACTCTTACTCAGATGTGAGATCCACATTTAGCAGGATATAAGTAAACTGCTCGCAGCTATTACATACAAACGTCAAATTCCCATTCAACAAACAGTGAAATGATAAAGGCCGCTCGTATTTATTTGAGAATAACCAAATTGTTTACGCCTTATCAATCATCATTTTCACTCGCACCAAATAGTTTAATGACATCACAAAACAGATGATTCAACATCAGGTTGATATCTAGTAGAATTTCAATAGTGATTATCTTATCAATCGAATATATTAAATAGAACGAGATTATTTTTCTAGTTGTCATAATTCCAACGTAAATTATTCCAAATATTCTAATTAGGTGCAGTATAAGCGGTCCTTGTAGGGACTGTTTGCCGTAAGATGCGTCTTAGAAGGGCTTATGGAGCGTTACCAAGTTAGCAGTTACCAAGTCGACTGTCAAATCTATTGTCAAGTGTTATGATGAGTTTCTAAACAAATGATTATCTTCTTCGACTTCATTATTATGTTAGTCAGCAAATGTCCAATTTTACTTGAGTTTCTAAAATGCTATATTTCAGATACACAATTGATTTGACAGCGCTTGCAAATGAACATACGTGGTAAGTTGAATAAATTATGACAAGCCATAAATCTGATAGTGCAGTCAGATTGCAGAGCACACAATTATTCAAAAGGTTATAAAAAAATTCAATGTAATGTCACGCCCCGCGCCAGGATCTGAATACAGGATTTCGGATTCAAATACTTCTTTTTTACTCGATGACTCACACAGTTCGACCTCATTAGGTATTCCAAGTATACCTGTCTGCTTTTTTCTTTCGGTTATAAGTCATTCACTCCTAAATTTATAAATTGGATGATTACATATAAGCAAACATTGTGCAACGGTTCTTGAATTACCGCAAACATTTTACATTAATTATTTTTATAAATGACCGAAATCCATTTTCAGTAATATTCAGGATATTGTTGGATATAAGTTGTTCTAAGGTTAATTTCCTTCGTTCCAATGATTTGTATTGTATCAAAATCTTGCAATTCTAAGTCCTAACTGTCCTAATACTTATTGATCCGACGGGCTCGACCTAGATTTTAGCACAGCAATATTTCATTGTAGGTGTTTTTACTACCAAGAATCAATCAATAGAGGACTCTTGTAAAATCATGGCGCAAACATATTTTTGTAGAATTTTTACGTAAGTAGTATTGCATTCATTCTTGGAAAAATAAATATATTATTATATATTATTATTATTGTGTTATATTTTTTTAATGAAGCATTTCATTTAACAATGCAAGCAGTCACCACATCTATCCAGACTTCCTAACCTTACCTTCCGTTATAATTAGTTTTTTCTGTTCCCGGTCTAGATAGATTTGTACGTGTCTATGGCGGGAAAGTTGTTGCTAAGGTCTATGGGGATCTTTAGGTCCTATAGGATGTAAAGATTTGCTAAAGTTAAACCTCAGAATGATTCTGGTCGTTTCCTACTTCCATAATACAGCAAAACCTATTATTCTCAACAGCTAGCGCCCGAAGAAACAAGAGTGGTGGCTGTTATTTATAGAGCAGTGTTGCTTTTTCTGCTATCTTCACTTTGAAGCTTTGAAGGTTTTTGTTTGTTGACAATATCGTCTCGTCTTCCCAGTGTTTTGCAACACCTGTACAAACTTTAGGCATTCTGTGAAAACCTCTGTTTTGGACTACATTTCATATCCGTAATTGCTTAGCATGGTTAGTCCTAATATCCTAACCTAAAGAGTGGATATTGCAGTATCAAAGGGTGCTGTTCATGAAACGACACGACACGACACAGATATCGTCAATGGCCCGACACGACTCCAACTAAGATGAAATCATTTGTCAACATGTCGGTGTCGGACACTGTACGGTAGACTGCAGGAAACCACATACGGACGAATCTACCGCTATACTTTCAGTGATTAAAACCGCAAGATTCAAATGGCACCTAATACATACGTTTTCCTAACAATTGGCAGACACATAACGACTTATTCCAAGAACTAATCTTCGCAACGTATTCGCTAATTAAACAGCAGACGTAAAGAACATAATGCGGCAACCATAAGTGAACTTATTGGATGCGCAAGTTATGTAAACAAAACTTCTTAAAGACGATAAAAGGAGACATAAATAATGTCAAGGTATGCGTAAAACGAACAGTAATAAACTATTGACAACAAATTGATTTTTTACTACTGACAACTTTCTGTAGGGTAATGTTGGTAGCTGTCGGGGCTATAGACGAACGGGTTCAGGAATGTGGGCTTTTCCGAGAGCACCGAGTTATTTAGTTACAGGTCTGGTCGCATACTTTATCAATGGGTTTTGCACGGGGACAGTTTTGCAGTTCATATCAGTCTAAGTTCAATTTACCCAATGGTTGTGACGTTGTTGAATTGTGTTTATGTTAATATTGAAACGTTTGATGTGAAGTGTGAACCAAATGGTCTATTGACGAACGAATTCTCGTGTGGTGGAGTAGTTGTAGGTGTCATGGCGATTTGCGCATTCAAAGGTTACTGGGTTATACGACGAGTCTATTATAATTAATCTACCTATCGTAGTTATACATCAAAACATCGAGATGTGGCAATTATTGACTATCATGGTATGCAATATTTTAGAGAATATTTCAGAAAACATAACGCTTGGAAAAATTAATAAAATTAAAAAACAAAAGAAACATCTGTCCTCTTAATACAAGCTAACCTTGCACAAAGGATGGTGCTCTACAAGGTAGCGCAATTTATCCTTCATCTTGAATCTACTAACTCTACACTATAAGGAAGAGTAAACAAGCCCTATAGCAGGCTATAATTCTATTGACCTTTAGATATGGATGCAAATCGACACGATAGGTAGTAGAAGTAATATTACATAAATAACATTCCGAACAATGTTAGATCAGTGCAATATTATTATAGTCAAGTCAAATAAATAATTTTGGCCGAATTGTTAGTTCATTAAATATGTAGCACGGAACCCGCAGCTAAATAGAGCGTCGAGAACAACAGCTCACAAGATCACCTGTTGTCAAAGAGGCCATCTGAACTACTGAAACTCGGTCAGTCGGTCAACATGGGATTCCATATGTGCACTAGCTAAGCTTTCACGCCCTCCCGACTGAAACACACCATTACTTTGAACGTTGGCAAAAACCCCTGAGAATACAAAGAAAAATCAATGCGGCTGACACGTGAACCGAATTCCGCCATGGCGTAACCGCCCTACAACTGATACTGCATAAATCCGCATTGGATACTTGCCGTTAGACAATACACTAAGCAATTTGATTAACGCAGAACTATTGCTCCAGATATTTTTTACTTACTATGGTCGTCCATAGTAAGTGGGAAATAGTGATTATTAAAACTGTGTTTCACTAATGCTATTTGTAGAGGTAGATGTAGAACTTTACAGTTCGCCCGGTTTTGACAGTACCACCGCCACCCTCATATCCCGTGAAGTAAGTCTTGTGTCAATTTCTTTTGTTTCGGTTAGGGAAGTACGAATGCTGTTTGAGACAACCATCTCAATTCATTAGCATCTCTCAAATTTATTTACCATCTCAGATAGGACATCTCTCCTGTATGAAAATGGACTTAATAACATCTGACTTAATAGCATGTTCGTTCGCTCATTTACAAAAAAATATTTTATATTTTCTTTCACAGACATCTCTTACAATAAGTATTAATTTTGTTTCTTACCTCCGTTTACATTAAGGAACTACACAATAAGTAAACATATTATATTGACATTCAATACATTATATTCTTGCTCTTGCTACTCGAGGAAGACTCAACAAACTGTGACTAATCACACATTAGTAACCGTCTATTTGAGTTTTATTGAGATGTTAGTAATTAAGTTTCGGGGATTAAATCATGGGATAGACTGCGATTTATCGCACGCACGTGTCCTTAGTAATGTCATTTCCAGTGACGTGAACTTGAATCCAATTGCCATCCGCACGCAGCCATATAAGCGAGCGTAGGTTGCGAACAATATGAAACTCTATTGCTTAGGTAATAAGAATCGCGGGTAATAAGGTCGTATTCGTATCCTCAGTCCAATGTTAAGGTAGCAAATTGTTTGTATTATGCTTAGAATTACGATGTAATACGCTAAGATATTTTTCTCTAGGAAAATTATTCGCTTAGAAGTTCAAAAAAGAAGAAATTACTAGATTAAAGTCTAGATTGATTTCTTAAGTTCTATTTGTTATTTCAGGAATTATGTATGTAATATTATATATTCCCACACAATTTTAGTTAAGTTAGTATGTTTCGTTCCATAATAGACTTTTATAACATGAATAATAATATATTTAATATTAGGTACAGTATATTAATTACAATATTAACAATCATTTATCGCGAAAAAGATATATTGCAAAATCGAAACTCCTAAGAGATCTTGGTAAGACCTATTTATCTGTCGTTGTTCTTGGGTATGTATGTATATTATTTATTTTATTTGTTTTTGCAACAACTCATTGGATATCTTTGATAGCTATATAACTTTATCTAAAGTCTACATATTAGAAACGGCCGTAAATCGACTAAATAACATGGATCACGAGTATGTACGTTTAAACTGTACCTTAATTTTTAATTGGAATAAGTAAAACATAAGTTCTCATGTATGTAAGTGCGTTTGTAATTAACAATGAGAATAAAACACGGCATCATTTAGTTAATAAAACAGCAATTAATAATCGAGACTGACTAATTCACGAGTCTATCGTATACACAAAACAACTATATTTTTAGATTCATCCGAAGGCCCCGATGCCTATAAGCCTCACTTCAGCGAAATCCGACTGACAGCTATAGAATGAGTCATAACTCATAAGTCTTCCATTATTATGGGAAGGCCTTTGTTAGCGTGTCCACTTTTACCTGTTACGAAGACAACTATTCAATCTCGTACGTTGAAAGGTGCAGTGTGTCTCTTAAATGTCAAACCCATTGTTATGTTACTTGTCGCACGTCATAACGAATTTAACAAGTATTTTCGTAACCATGCGAGAAATATGCTACAGCATTTTTTAACAATATTTCAATAGAGTACCTACTCATTATGTACAACGCAGGATCTTGTATGCATTTTCAAGAGATGTAGTCCAAAATTATTTTTCAAAAATTATGGTACGTTAATTAGGTAACTACGCTAAAATAAACGTTTTTACTGCAACATATATCTATACACGTATTTATTGGTACATCATAGTACCATCAGCAGTCACGCAATAATCGCAGAAACAAAATCAAACTTGAAATATTGGACATAATTATATTATTATTATTAGAGTAGTCGTAGTAGTAAATTTTTTTTTATCACTCTCTCACAGATCACAATCAAATGTAGCCTCTGCCTTTTATCAACCGACACATTTCTTAGGCTGATCGCTAAACTCAACAAACTCTGCCGTTCTAGATGTTAAAGAGAAGATTCTCACCGAGCCTGAGTTCACCGAAGTTGCCGCATCCTATCTTCTTGCCGACGCGGAAGTTGGGCCCCACCATAAGGACGCCCGAGGACGAGGTGACGGATTGCCGCGACGTGTGCATCGCGCTGCTGCCGCCCACACCCCGCCCGCCCACCGCACCGGTCGCGCTGCAACAGAACAAAATTACGATTTATAAAAAAATAATTATACTCAACCGGACCCCTCTGCCCTCGACCCTCGACCGGACAAGTGAAAATTGACAACTTTATACAATTTGATAGGTGGTAGATTTCGCAGGCAGGAAACTTGCTTGCAGATGGCAGAAACAAGCCAGTTCTTATGACACGTTATTAGAGGCCACCATCTCCGTCCTCATGAGTAGCAACGCATCTACGTAAGACCTCAGTTAGGACATCTCCAGATGTCCATATTGCATAGATAGACCATTAACCGATGGGTGTCTTTTTTACAAAAAAAAATACATACGATGCTACATACGTATTACAGAATACACTCGTAGTGGTTCCCATGCTTAATTTGACAACATTGACCTGGACCTCGGTGGCTGATTTGTAAGTGGTTAATCGGTGACCGTCAACGGGCGGCTTGTAGGCGAAGGTCGGTGTCAGATTTTCCGTCAACTCAATGCGACCGATATGGCTACTAACAGTAGGACACTATCGACAGCCTACATGCGGTTTGTTGCAAAGAACGTTATACGAATGCACTTTCTTTCCAGTATTTTTCTCGTAAATACTGTGATAAACCATTATTACTGTTTATCTGTCCTAAGTGTGTTGATGATCGAGCAACAGATCGAGCTAAAGATACTTTTGTAAAAATTAAAATCATTATTTACAATGGCACAAGATTACAAGATAAACAAGATTACGATATATGATTATTATCATGATGATTAATGCAATTTGGTATAAAACGAAAAGTTAATAACAAAATTAGCTATTACAAGTAATTTCTTTTAAACGTTAAAATAACACCCGCACAAAATACGCCAATCTTTTCAAGTTGCAACATATAAAATATAAATCCTGTTCATCATCGCAAAACACTGGCGAATTTTCCAATTTAACTAAATACGTGTTCACTTGTAGGAATCTTACACCACAACTCAATGCCGACGATCAGTTGATTGGATCAAGTAGTTGAGTATAAATTATAGGATTATAAGAAGCTTATTGTATTAGGGGCCAACTTTTTTCGCATGTCTTCATTTTTGTATTGTTGGTCGCGTAGCCGGGATAAGTATAGACTAGTCCGGTATACCAACGCAGACCGCGTTCAATTTCCAGCCGGTCAGAAATTTAAGTGATGATAAATTAAGCATGAGGGAAAAATTTTGTGTGTGTATTCTGTAATACAAACATATCATAATGTATTACCTAGTGTTTAGTGGTGTTTGCAATTCCTACATACTCTCACATCCATATTAAACCAAAGACAGTGAAGCTACCACACTCCTACACAAGGCCTTAGGTAAACTTGAGGATTGAGAAGGTTGCCTTCAAGCTTCCAACCAATAAGGTGTCTCTGTCATTCCTCAACCAAAGCACAAGAACTTGACACTTTAGCTACAAAGGTTAAGGTAATAAAAGCCCTAATTTACTTAACTAACCAACTTTAATATTATTAAATTAAATTGGCCTTTTAAATTCAAACAACATTAATAAAATCTATGGAGAACTTTCTCTTTCACAGTAAAATAAAACACTGATACGCTCATTTAAATAATAATAAATGTGCTGTCCTTTCATTCCATAGATTTGGCTATCTTTGGAAAAGACTAACTCAATTGTTACAAATAAGGAAACAAGAACATTAACTATCCAGTTCCGAATTCTAAGAATCACTTCTTACAATTTCTTATAATTTTCAGTTCTTATTAAACTACTTGCAGTTCTGTATAAAGTTAAACTAATTGGAATAACTTTGCGGTTTCAAAACTTATATAGTAGCTTCATAGAAGTTGTTGGAGAGCTACTTATAAAACATGATAATATAAAATAGGGCATTAATAAATAGATATTTAACTCAAGACTCCTAGTCCCATGCTTTGTTTGCAATCAATAACACAGCCTCCAAATTATATTTTCAGAGTTTTCCAGTTTGTATTACGAGTCACAGAACACAATGTTTATTATTTTTTATTAATATATTTTTATGATTAAAAATAATGGCAAGAAAATGTTGCTAGTAATCATTATTACATAGTACTGTTAGCTCATTTATTTTATTGATGTATTAATGTAATGTATGTATGAATTACTTTAAAGACCTATTGAATTAAAATCACAGAAATTACAACATTACAATACAAATATTCATTGTTCATTCATAAGTGTTTTAAAGTAGGTATTAAGTAAGTATATTATCTTTAATCACCTATTAATGACTTCATAGTAAACCCAATATTTATATATTAATATAAATTAAGAATGAAAAAAGAATTTGAACTCCAAAATAAAGTAATAGATATACAATTTGTCTTATTAATGTTATTGTAAATCACCACAACTACCTATTAGCTATAATAATATAATTGTCTACATAATAGCGCTAATTTTAATAATGAATAATTATTAAACTATGTCTTTTTAAGTAAGAACAAAGTGTAGCCTGCCATATTTGAATCAACACTGGCTGCAGTGAATCATACCAACTGTTATTGGCATTGAGTCTAAAAGTGAAAGTCCCTATGCACTTACAGACACCAGAAGCTTGAAACATAACAATTATGTGCCCCACTTGTACAACATTTTGATACAGTTTATTGAACATGAATAAACATTATTTTCACCTTACCATAAATAAAATGATCATTTATTATGGCTAATGGATTCGTTGAAAAATTCATCGCTTATTGGCCCAAAACACTATTAGACTACATGAAATTGTGAATGTCACTGGAATGTTTCATAAAAATTGTGGATCATTCACCATTTATAAATAATATACATTTATACTTAATGAGGTGTGCTATTTTAAGTGAAAACCACCCTTATTGTACTATCATTTACATACAGTAATTAGTGAGCTAAGCATTTCGTAAAGCAATTTCTTTAATGGTGTAGTTAATACAAACACATAAAACCGACCATTTGACACATTTGTAAGACAAAAACTCACTAACTGTGTGTCATGAAGTGTCTTGTGCTCGCAAAATAGGTTAACAATGAAATATTTTAATAGCCCAGAGTTCAATACTCACAACTTTCTATGCATTGTAATCCATAGATAACTGCAAAATACTCTGCTGGCAACAGCCTATTTGCACCATACTGAGATATAAATAACTCTGAGAGAAATTTCACTTGTTAAATTTATCACACCATAGCATCCCTGATTTACAACCAAACTTCACTCACATGTCTATGCAGTACTGTGCACATAGAAACCTAACCTATTAATACAATTTTACAAACATGAATGAAATTACAACTTTTAAAATACAAACACAAAACATTGAAATGTGTAAGCATTAAATCAAACATGGAGCTATATTTACATTGGACACAAATCGTGCTGTGGGTATATGTATTATAGATAAGCAAGTTCTGTTTTTAATAAGAAAATGTTATCAGTGGTATTGTTTGAGATACAAGATGTCTACAGTAGTGATTCATTTACACCAACAATAATATTAATAATTGTAACAATCATCTTCTGTGATCATTTATTAATATAGAATTCCTGAAAACATGAATTTTAAATAGTATTGTTTCAAAAACTCTGTCTGTGTTAGTGTGATAAATAGGAACAACTTAGTAAACACTATAGATGAAGCCTTAACTGTGTGGGTGTAAAATCTGGTTTAAGTGTAGTTTAGTACTAAGCTAGCTAGCTAAGCAAGTTATATTATGTATTATTATTACATTGCTAAAATACTTTTCTATGTCACAGAATGTTGATCAGAAAATATCTGTGACAGGAGATCAAGAGGTAAGTTTAGTAAAAGAACTTGACGATACCTTAAAATATGAGCATCAAAATTATAAAATGTTATGAGAAAGAGAATTTGGAAAAACAAATTTGAACAAACAATTACAGCTTAATTTACTTAGATCAGTGAGTTTAGTGTGGGTCTGACTGAAGTGTGTAGTCGTATTGTTTCAAACTTTTTTTGTGTTTTAACACTAATATGCACGAGACAGCGACATTCAAAATTTACTATAAATTTTATTATAAAAGTTATGATCACTTAATGAATATAGAATTAAAAGTTAGTATCTAAAACTTTTAATTCTATAATTGGAGCTAATGAAATAAATCAAATTTGACGACCTGTATGGCGTGGGGCATGTGACAGGGGGGTATGGGACAGGCATTAAAATGATGAAATTATTGATTAAATTTCTGTGCTGGTCTGTTGTGTTATACTTGAGTGATAGGTGTAGCAAACTGTAGACATTGGCCATTATTTGGGATAAGGACATTGCAAGTGATACTTACACAAAATTTTTATGCAATAAAAATGTTTCCATATTACATTTTCCCATTAAAATATGGAAAGTTGTTATCATTGAAGAAATTGTTTGAGCCGTTCAATAATTGCATTTCCTGTTTCATAACAGAAACTCTGTTCTTTGAAACAAATATGGACATTTTTGGCTTATGATTAAATAAAATTACTTCCTGGCTGTGTATTTAAAAATGAAAGCTTAACCATTTTTTTTAACACCTTACACTCATAGCCCTACAATAGGATTACCTGTGTTGCGGGTGCTACAAACACATACACACATACACAAACACCCAGACCAAGAAAGTTATATTCACTAGTTATATCACTTAAAACTCTGCCCTACTGGTAATCAAACTCAGGACCCCTTAACACCAGGCAAACCCATTTTCATTAGAATTTTTTTTCCTATTAATAGGTCATACACAATACATGTCCACATGACAAGTTTTATGTTTCATCAGTTGGGTTGCAAGTAGACCATGCACCAAAAATCCCTCTCGTGTCAGCCATCTTAAGTTTATTTATCAGGCAGAGGCAGTAACATATTTATTTACACAGTGCCAAGGGATAATAGGCTATACTAGGTAGTACTGTGAAAGTTTTATGCCACAAGTTGCGTTATATTTGTTTGTGTTTGGGACAGCAAACTGTTTCTGCAACACTCGGAAGGAAAACACAAGTGGAGAAAAGTGCCGTACAGCTATATGATGTGGGGCTTGTATAAGACCATAATAATATGAACATATTTTATTTGTACAGCTCCATTGTGATCAGCTGATTGTTGTGACATGACATGACAAAGCAAAATACTGCTAATTCACAAATGCCATATATACAATTTCTGTTGGACCCATCGTATATTGTGTGAAATTGCTACATTTGAAAAAAAAAATGTAGGACCATTTTAAAATATGGTAATTTCATTATAAATGTGTTAATTTAAGATATGCTATAAAGGTTAGTGAATAAATTACACTATACATTTGATTTCAAAGAGATTCAGTAGTTTCAACTCTTCATTGGACTCCCATGTGAGTCAATGCATAAAATATTATAATACTAACTTCAGCACATTGACTACTCATGTTTACGGTACACAACAAACTGCAAAAACTTGAATAAGAGATAATAAACTTACGTGGATGTCCTTTTGTCGTCACTCTGACGTTCTTTGTCCTTGTTGTTCTCTCGCTTATTCATAATACTAGCAGTTAGGAGCAGGCGCTCGGCCGACACGCCAGATCACTCCTGGAGCCCTGTCAGTCGGGGCAGCTGCAGTCCATGTCACCACAACCTCCAAGAAGGCACACCGCAACACACATTCGCCATGCCACTGCATACGACACTAACACCACACCACACACGATTTTTCTTATTTTTTTTAATTGTTTACACTTTAAGCACTACACTATGTAGAATTTATCTCAAAATCATTTTCGTTGGAAACACTGCAAACACGATTTTGGCGTCCGAGAGATGTTTCAGTGACTTTTCTGCGAATCTAGCGTAAAAATTGTAACGGAATATCTATAGATGAACGATAACTGTTCTTTTTTAGGGCCGATAATGACCGAGTGATAATTTTGATGCAATTCAATCGGAAAAAAGCAGAGACCGATTATAGGTCGCCGTGCCAATGTTATGCTCATTGAAGAGTAACAACCGATGGGAGTGATTCTTTTGCATAGACTATGAATTACGATTGCAAGCAGATTAGAGATTAGGCTGTGACAAGAATTTGTTACATCGTAATCAGCATTATATCGAAACTAAAGTCGAAAAACAATTGTTAAAATCTAACAACTGACAGTTCTTCGTAGTGGGAAGTCAACTCCTAATAAATTTATCTGTCGGCACGAATCGTTTTGTAACAGCGATATTGGTTTGTAAGAGCAATAAATATCACAGCACTTAAACAAAATAAAACCACTAACAGGCAAAATCACTCGACGCAATTTTTGATTAGCTTCACAACGTCGCCGAAACATCAAATGGACATTTGTACTGATAAAAAAGTTTAGGGTTTGTAATGGCCACCAGTGGTACACTTTTTACACTTTTTGTATTAAATACATAAAGATGAATTATTAACGAGTTAAATTTCAAGATATTAATTAATCAAAAGTTTACCCAAATAAATAGCATCTAATGACAAAATTACATAGTTAAAAAATATTGGTTCAAAGATTATTCACTGAAATATCGCCATTCGGCGCATGCGCAAACTTGTAGCAGTGGGTGTTGCAATATAAAAAAAAAGTTATGACTAATGTTTAGGTATTAGAGCCAAAAGCCACATATACACATTTATATTTAATTTTATTAATCTTTTACGGTTTTATTTGATATGTTCTGATAGGATATTTTTTTGTAGTTAATAATTTAATTTTTTCTTATTTAAATAATTAATAGTAATACAATTATATTCGTACTGTATTATAAAGAAATAGCTTAAGCACAGTTTATTTCTGAAAGATTATAAAATAAAAAATACTTAATAATAGGAAAAACATCTACGAAATAAATGGATTATCAATAATAATAATTATGTTGTAATCATTTAAAATGAGTTTTTTTTTTATTATTGGCAGTATAGTGTAGTTAGCAATACACAAATATATCATTAAATAAAAACAACTTATTTGTCTCTGGATTTTTAGTAGCGTTCAATATAATTTGTTGTCCCTTTCTTTAAACGATGTTGTAAAACTTTATACATACAATATTACAAAACCAAACTTATTAAGTAAATAATTGCAGCATATCATTAATATATGTTTTATATACAGTCGTAAAGTTCATCAAAAATAAACTACCTAATTCTAAATCGTAGTTTTGCAGTATTGTAGAGGACAGTGCATGCAGGCCATGCCACTTGATACTACTGGCGTATGTCAGTATCCATAGATAGTTTGCGGTAATTGTCATCTGTCATAACGTCATAGTATTAATAGACAGTAGTTAGTAGGTATAGGTAAGGTAATAGTATGAGTATGTCGCCCGTGTATTGGCCGTGTGTATGATGATACAAGCAAATCAAGCAATAATAATATAAACGGGGACCGTCTTTACATTACACGTAGATTTTTATCACCGTCAAACGTGTGACAGTTTAGAAGCTGACGAAAAATTGTGAACTAAACTAATATTAGTATCTGAAAAACAACTTCCGAAAAGTATCTTATGTAATTAGGTATTTACATATTAGAAAATAAAGTAGGTATGTAACGTAGGTATAGAATAAATATAAGTAGTTACAATGTAGCCTAGGTACCTATTCTAAATATTAAAATTTCAAGTGTTTTACTAAAATTGTTTTAACATAGGTAGGTAATAGGTATAACTAATGAAACAGCATGAGACAGTGACGCACGAACAGCGGTCAACGGCGTAGTTTTTTTACCATCTAAATTTTATTGCACCTATTTGTTCGGAAGTGCTAATAAATTAACATTTGTGAGTATCTTGCAGTTCCAAAAATAATATCGAATTGATAACCTTCTTCTTTTGAAGTCTGTAAAAAAAATAAGAATAAAAAATAAAATAATACCTATTAAGAACGCCTAGAAAAATTAAATAGGTAGGTAGGTAAGGTTTTTGGTTTTGTAGTTTAATTAGGTATATCTACTCTGTTATCCTCTTCATACCTATGAACTCTGTTGTGTTGAGGTCGTAAGCCTGACATACTCGTAGGTACAGGTATAGGTAGGTACCTAATATGTCTAGATTTTGCTATAATTTTATTAAGCTAGGTACCTATTCTGATTGACCCTGACATGTAGTCATAAAGGTTATTAACATCTCGAATGTACTTTTTCAAATGTACCTAGGTAGGTATTTACTTTTAGATCTAATTTGATCATAATTTATATCGTAGGGAATTGAACTCAGGACACTCCTAAAAGAGAGTAGGTA
>DWAV01000414.1:0-20350 GCA_018231305.1 Noctuana lactifera
TTCAACATCTTGATGAAAATGAATTAAAACAGTTTTGTGAGTGATATATCTTTGTCGGTGGTCTATTATAAATATTATACGAATAAGATTACACAATTTGGTACCAGCAAGTTACGAAATAGACTTAGGTAATTACTTAATTATTTTTATGTCTTAGTTTATTTGTGAATAAATTTATATATACATTATAATAATATGTATTTATAGGTACGTAAAATAATAAAAACCACCAATTTAGGGATTTAGGGATAGTATACTTTTTTATGGTACCTACTTACTTTTTTAAATGTGAGAATAAAGCATACTGTGATTTATTAATTTTAGTCTAAGTTTAACTATAGCTTGTACCTAGTAGGTATAAAGTACGTATTAATTTATGTATATGAAATAAACCTACGTATATAGTTTTTGGAAAACATGCACCAAATATGTAGAATTTATATAATTAAAAACAGTAAGTATGTAGTAGACAGGTATTTATATCTTGTGTGACAAATTATAATATAAATAAAAACCAAATAAAAAGTAATTCAATGGAGTGTAGGTACCTATTATTTTTATGGTCCTAAAAAATTAAGTCCTTTTATTCCTTTGCTCAGTTTTTTTTATTTTATACCTGTTTAGTATAAAACAGAATTTGTAATAGGTATGTAGGTGCCTACCTACAATTAGGTTTCTGTTAGACTATTTACTACTGTAACAGTTGTAGTCAAGCTAAGTACAATTAATAAAACAATATTGAACGGTTTATGACTCACGCGTAACATAAATGAAAATTTCTGAAGTCTGCAAATATTTGATAATATTTATTATTCTACCATATTAACATTCGATAACTCATTGTTTCATGTGAATTTACAGTACGTTTAACTAAATATGTACAAATGAACGGCTCTCAATTACTATTATCATTCTGGCTTTAGTTGTCACTACATAGCGACGTAAAAAAATATATTTAGGTATTATATTCTAACAAGAAGTGACTGAGTGATTAGCTGTCTGTGCAATTATTTACTCAACACTCGAGATTAAATATTCGCTATCAATCTTGTGTGAAAACCTAAATAGAACTTTATTATTTATTTTATGTACTAATGTAATATGTATCTGAAGGTTAATAAAAACGAAAGTGGAAAACCGAATCAATGTGTTAAAATGTCTATAATAGTGTTTAGAAAATTGTTATAAGAACCTACTTAGAAAAAGTGTGAATCATTTATCTTAATCGTATAATACGAGCACACAAAATTACTTACTCCAATCTGTGATAAAACATACTACGTTACGTACGAGTACTTTGCGCATAGGTACTATAACTTGCAAATCTAATCGGAGATAATGTCGAGACACTACATAATAATATGTACTCGTATTTATGTGATACATATTTGTCAGTTTAATGTGTCGTAGATCAGTGGGATAGTCGCGATTTGAGTATTGCTTGTTAGGTACTGCTAAATAATAAAAATGGGAATAAAAAACTATTTGAAAGGACAACTTGAGTTGCGAAAATATTTTTTGGAACATGATGTGGTATCGGACTTTTATTTGAGCTCATTTCAGAGCAACCGTTCTGTGACACATTTGTTATTATTAAGGACCATAGTATTTGTGGGTTGTCTGAGCATAATGATATCGTCCATGGTGCTTACATCTCGGGCCTTACCATTCAAATACTGGCCGATATACTTGACTCACTGGGGTCTGGTTTTCAATGCCATTGCTGCAGGATTTGCTCTGGTAGTTTCTTTTACAGCATTTATTAAGGGTTCAATGGGTAAGTAATCTTTATTTCGAATTTACGAGTGCCATTAATTTAATATTTATTTATTTATTTGGATTGACCTTACTTTATTTATGTGTGTATTAAAACTGCTTAATTATTACGACCAACTTTAGGTAAACATTTAGCAACAAAAACATGGGTTAGGTAATTTGGAGTTTCATCGAGCCAAATTTTTTTTTATTGAATTTATTGTACCTATGTCTATTTATTTCTGATGTTAGTTTATTCACTAAGCAATCAATATCTTCCATTCAGACGGAAGCCTGGGATTGCCGTGGCCTGTAAAAGCTTATTGGGCGACATTCAACATGGCAACCCCTATAGCGTTCTTCATCACTGTTTTCTACTGGGTTCTTCTTACAGGCCTCGGTAAGTTTTTAAAGGAATAATCTTGGTGGTTTTGTTAATTTTTTAATTACAAACTATTTGAATAAATAGCCTTTTTCTTATTTTAGAGTAATCTAGCTTTTATTTTATTTCCAAAGAGGATTAAAATTATTTATTATAGATTAAAGCCTGATGTTTAGGTACTTAAAATTGTAAGATTTATGAGACACTATCATTTTAATTTAGATTTTGATCTTTGTTTGGAAAAATATGATTTAATTATATACTTATCAATCATTAGGTATTAGTCAAACTCAATTAAGATTTTTTAAGATAAGATGTAACAGCTACCTTTATATATCTGTGTTTTAAATAAAATTCTCGCCATCTCGTATAACATGCGGCTCACCCCAGCTTCCCACAGGTGCAATTCACATGTATCATTAATGTTATTGCTATTACCATACAAATTAATTAAGACATTATTATGCCAACGATGGTGCTTAGTAAAATCTTAAAACGTTCTTTTTCCGTCCCTTAGAGCAAGAGTTTGCCATCAACTTCACTCTGGATGTATTCATACACGCAGTGAACAGTATCCTGATGTTAGCGCTCCTGTTGAGCTGTCGCCATCCTATCAACCTGTCACATTTTTACTTTTCAATAGGAATTGGCATTATCTACCTCATCTTCACACTCATCTTCTACTTCGCTGGAGGCACAGACCCGTAAGTAGTTTACTTTAATTTATCATGAAAACCCCAATTTCCTTGAATAATTGGCCAAGTCGCAAGTTCAAGTTATGTCGCGAAAATATATGTACATCCCTGAGAGTTCCGTATAAAGTATAAATAGTGTTGCCGAACGTCCCATATTTCGCGGGGCGTCCCTTATTATTTTAGGCTTAATTTTAAATGTCTCACCGGGAATTACTGTCTCATATTTCAATAGCTTATTCTGGTACTGTTGACAAGATCTTCTCTCAAAGATGGACCATTTTTATTGAATAT
Organism: Noctuana lactifera; assembly: GCA_018231305.1. NCBI lineage: Eukaryota > Metazoa > Arthropoda > Insecta > Lepidoptera > Hesperiidae > Noctuana > Noctuana lactifera. The sequence goes on from DWAV01000414.1 coordinate 3,124, forward strand.
GAACTGCTTATAAACGCGTTTAAGTCCAAAGTTTATAATTTATCCCGAATAAAACTGAAATCCCATATTATATCCATTTAAGCATTTGACCATTTGCTCGTAAGTCCACTGAGTCGTACTTGGGCGGCGTGAGGGAATACGTCCTGCCCTTCTCTTATGAAAAGAGATTCGGGCCCAACAAGGGCCTTTGTCGCACAATACTTCAGGCATTGGGTTAATGATAAATAGAAGATGACAAATTTAATAAGTTTTTCGCGATAGTTTAATCATCCTTTCCTAGTAGCCAAATACCAATATGACTCATTAATATTCATTAATCACAGGTACTTTACGTTAATCAATTACAGGTTTGGCAACTACACAATCTATCCTATGATAGACTGGTCAAAACCTGGAGAGACGATTGGAATAATGTTTCTATCGGCGTTCGGTATTGTGATACTTCACGTGCTAACAGCAGCTATTTCCGAAGGCAGATCTGCACTTAGTGGGCGGTTTTTTAAAGAAAAAACAATGTACAACATTGATGAAGCTTATTATTGAAACTCATGTAGAACAATATTCTTTCCTCGTAAAATAGGGTAATAGAATTAATCAAATTCTGTGTTCTTGTGTGCAATGTAAATGTAAAACGAATGGTTATTATCATGCTGGTCCGCCATTCGAAAAGTCCAGTCCACGGCTTGATTCCCAGTAGGGGAATAAGACAATTTTAAATATATATTATTTAATTAACTATATATTTAAGGTTGTCTTTTTGTGTGTGAATGTGTGTTTGTGTGTGAATCTTAGTGTAAGACTGTAAGTGTGAAGCGTTATTTATTTTATTTATAAGTTTACCTAGGTAGTTGATGAATCATTATATTAAATAAATCGTAGGGTAGATACTATGTAATTTCTAACTGAAAGGTCTACTATTTGCAGTACCATATTCATAAATTAATTTTATCTACAATTTGTTGAAAACTCCGAGCCGATAACACCTATTTCTTTAGTTATGTATACAATTCACAAGCGATAATAATAAATCAATGGAAATGTAATTATGTAACTAAATAATATTATTATTATTTAAGGATTAATGTGTCTAATTTATAAATAGAGATAAATTTAATATCCGTTCACTACACCGTAGTCATTGCTTACAGTGGAAGTTGAATGTCTATGACAAAGTAGATAAATAGCAATGTTGAGCTCGATCCTTCGTGATATTTTATATTATATTGAGTATAATATACCTATGTATTGGTACGAGCTTCTAACACGTCATGTAGGTGGCTATTCTATTGTACGGACTGATAATGGATAGACAATCTACATGAAAATCTTTTTTATAAATAACGTACCTGCTGCATACATACCTACTTACGTGAAAAAAATTTATTAATATGACAAAACCATTTTATTATTATAGATTAGTAAGAAGTTTTTATGTGAAGTATTTATTGAATTATATTAATAATTTAAACTTATGTACAAAGATAATAAAATTTATTTATTATTAGTACTTCGATAATTTTTAATTTTTTTTACTCTGTGAGATTTTTTAAGCTTCTCATCTCACGTATATTTTTTTTCGAGAGAGGGCGAATGCTGGTTTCAGACATTTAATCCCGATGATGAAAGAAGTACGCAGTATCTACTGCCGCCACCTCAATACCTACTTATAAAATTTGTATTGACACTCACGAACCATGATGAAATAAACAAATAGATCTCTTGAAAAAACTAATATGTTAGCTCTTGCAACTATCATAAGTGTTATCTTATACTTTAATCAGCCTTCTAAGTAGGATTTAGATAATATTATATATTTTCAATTCCATTAAATATGTATTGTCTTATCAAATTTTTCAAAATCCAAATAGAAATTATTTCAATGTTTCGTTTCTATAGAAAATGTTCCAGTATGATATACCTAATAACTAATAAGTATATAATTGTCCGTAAATTTGTCTAAAAATCACATCCTACTCGTATCATAGTGATGACAACGCACGCAGGCGTTATCGACCCTTAATCTGATAAAATAAATTAGCGCATAAACTGTCTACGAATATTACTTATCACCATGACTTAATAATTTCTCTACCAGTAGGTTATTGAAATGTCTACATTGAAATATTTAATGATAATGAAATTCTGTCCAGTGTGCGTTTTCTGGTGTACACCAGACATTCGACTAGGAGCAGTGGGATTGTAATTAGCGCCTGAAATCGATAATATTTGAACATTATTATGTGTTGCTATTATAAAGTGATCGCGTTATATGGCGTTAAGAATGTTAGCCGAAATCAATAATGTTGTTAGTTGCTAAACATACAAAGCTCTTAATTGCTTATTATACCAGATATACGAATATTATCTGACATAGAGTCCTACGAAGTCCTACCGAAAAATGAAGATTTTCTTTTAATTGAAAAAGGGTAAGAAGGGTCGAAAGAGCAACGAATACCTACCTTATTGAGTTTGAGGCATTACGAGTAATCTAGTTTGTCCAGTAACCATTAATGAAATTCGAATAAGATTCTCGAACTTTTTGGGTACTTACAATTTTAATCTCATTTTCCGGAACGAACAGCCGCTTTTCGGCCGTTGCGTTCATATAGGTAATATAATATAGGCGAACTACCTAGGCGATAGCTAAGAGACGGACATTTAGGTATCTAATTTCTTTAATATTTATTTCATTATTATTGATTTTATTTGTCACGAATTTTTAAAAAAGCGCCGTTCCAGTCTTTCGCCTTAGGGCGCCAGGAATGCTCGGGCCTGAACTGCATAACACATACCTAGTGGTAGATAAAGGTAACTCGTAATATACTAAATAAAACATTAAAGTTCGCCTGCTGCACCCGTACGATAACACATTGTCAATAACAGATAAAAAATTTGGCACCTTTAAAATGAATCAGTCGATAATACCCATCAGATATCGTATCGATTCGTAGTAAATTGATAAAGCGCAAAGGATGTAGTATACTGGGTTGAATCAGTATCGGGACGCCATAAGTCCATAACAATCAAAATGAGTGCTATAACGGAATATTTCAAGGGTGAAACACGTTTAGAGTTGCTAGGTTTAGAGCATACGAAACCCCCGGATTTCTACCTGAGTGTCTGGCAAACAACTCGCTCATCAGTGCCGCTACTGATATGGCGAGCGTTACTGTTCCTGACTTCTCTTGGAATCATACTTGCATCGTTTATTTTGTACGCGGTTAGTGATACGTCTGTGGGCTTCTGGTTCATATACCTGACGCATTGGGGACTGATACTCATCACCATAGTGACTGGATTTGCTACCGGCGTGTCAGCGCGCTGTTATATTTATGGACCAATAAGTAAGTTTTATTCTTATCTCTAACTCAGTTAAGCCAACAAAAATGTGTGCAGTAACCAAAATAAACTAACTTTAATGATAAATTGTAATGTACTATAAAAACTATAATCTAGGTATTTTGGTATCAAATTAAACCGTGTACCTATGTGCGACATATTTTTTAAAGTGTCTAGAGCCTGTTTACATTCCGCAGTAGGTAGGAAATTTATAAATAGGTAAAGTATAGCCAACGTGTGGATTAAACGGTATAAATGATAGAGAAACCCATAAAGTAGTTCTCAACCACGTTTCTACCTACTATATTATTTTTGTATCTAACATTATTTACAAAGAAAGAACTAAACGCTTCACTTTTGAAACTCACATCACTTGTGGCTTGTATTAACTTATAACATGACTGTAGTAACTTCTTGCGATTGATTTGTGGCAGGCGCTGAGTTCTGTTTACCGTGGTATGTGAAGACATACTGGGTGCTATTCAACGTCTCTGTTCCCATCTCCTTCCTCATCACGGTGTTCTACTGGAGTGTCCTTTATGAAGGTCTGTATATAAAAGCTTGTAAAAGCATTAATCTCATAAACAATATCTTCTTATGCATGTAGGTATTACATACCTTACTATACACTAGGGTAAAGAGAATAATGTATTCACAAAAAATTTGCTTTTGACTTCGAAAGTCATGGAAGTTATAACAGCTAAAGAACAAACATTACTTTCTTAAATACATAATATTACGACAATATAATCTGCAGTAATAAGGTGGCTCCTTTCATTTATTTATAAGAAATATCTTTTCCTTCTTTCTTTATACGATACTGTGCCTTTACTTACCTTACTTACTGTGATTCATTGTAAATTACTTTGCACCTAGCATCGGAAGTTTTTCCATGAAGCCTATAAACGTAGGTAGGTTACATTCCTATCACGTTTACGTAAAATAAATTATTACAGCGTAGCAAATAAAAAGCCAACTGTGAAAAAGCAATTTTTTGTATCATTTCTTTACAAACAAAATAAATCCCAACAAATTGAGAATCTTCTGTCTTCTCTTCATTCAAAGGCCCACAACAATAACAAATAACTACCTAATATAGTGAACGTAGTAAACATATAATATCATGAATGTATTTAATCATTTTACCACCAGCTGGCATAGAAGAAGAAATGAACCATGGCTTGGACGTCGCCATCCACGGCATCAACAGCCTCCTGATGTTCCTGTTGTTGTTATCTGCGTCACACCCTTGCAGGCTGCTACACTTCTACCAACCCGTTTGTTTTGCCTTCGCCTACGTTATTTTTGGAGTCATCTACTACCTCGCTGGAGGGCGCGACGCGTAAGACCAACCTATTTTATAAACATTGAAGATTAAGATTCATAAACACGAGAGGATCTACGTTCAAACAAACAAAGAGCAAATGAACTTAACAATACCATTGTACTCAATCGTATAGTTAATCACTTATATATCCGGTACCTTATTGGTTATTAGAATCAAATAATTGAGTTAAATTCTACCTCTGGTTTTGATGCGAGCGTGATGCGAGTTTGTTCTTTTTATTATAAATGTTTCTATTTCTTTCAATCTTTTTATTGTTCTTATTTATGATCAACCTAATTTTTTAAAATTTCCTACATTACAGGAAAGGCAATCCTTACATATATCCGGTAATGTATTGGGGCGCTCCAGGGTCGACAATCGGTGTGTTGGCGCTGACTGGTCTACTTTTGGTGGCACTGCATCTTACTACAGTTGGGCTCGCCGCTCTCCGCAACGTCATCGCTTTACGCCTCATTCGACCCTCGGTGACCGTGCACGTCGATGAGGGCATAGCCCTACGGACCGCTAGTGTGGCGTGAACACTAATGATGTGAATATTTTTCTCTGTAGGCGCTAATTCGCGAAGAAGGAAATGATGAATTTTGCGAGTAATATAGCAGTGTTTTATAATTAGTAATGTTTAGGCAGAATTAAATTATTTAGATGGTTGTAATACTCTTTATTAATATTGTCTGCAAGAAGTGGCAAAAATTGAGTATTAAAATTTCTTTTGTTACAATCCTGCAAATTTTCATAAATCTTCCTATACGTAACTATATACATGACTTAATATATATCATATTTCCTACACAATTACGAAATAGGTACTTAAGTACATTGAAGAAATGAGGTTAAGCGACTCTTTTAAACTATTGGTAACTAGAGACGATTCTAAACTGGCACTTTAGAATTTACCCTAATTTCCAACTAGAACTGTACTTCGGCTTTAATTTTATTTGATTGATATAATATAAATTACATTAACTGATTTATATAATGTAAATCCTATTAACTTGTATTCCATAATAAAATACTATCATATACCTACGAGTAGATACATATTATTTAAATTTTTAGGATTAGCTGCTTTGATGCAACGCTGATTGATAAAGTTACAGTACCTACATATTTGTTTAGTAGTAATTTTAACTGCAAGTTATCGTAATTCATGCATGAAGAAGAAACATTAAATGATGCAACGCTGCTTTGATTGCATACTTTGCGGGTTAGTAAATTGTTAAGTAACTCTGTGATTTGTCTTCATAATAATAATATGTAAAAAAACACATTTTAATTACATACTTATATCAGTAATCACTTAAGTAACTTCATACTTAGTTATTATTTTAGATTTCATTGAATAATAAATTAAGGAAAAATTATCTTTTTTTCCTTTTAATACGTACCTACCTATAATAAATGAAGGTCATGAATAATAACAATAATAGTAAGTAATTAAGGTAAATTATAATATCTGAACAGTTTTTGCTTAATCTGGGAAACCGGTATCCGTAAAGACCGCCTGTGCAACTTATCTCATTCACATGCGGTCCATCCAAGTCAATGTTGCTTGACATTGAGACATGAAAACCCAGTTTGTGTTCGCAAAACGCCAGGTTACATAAACGCGCACAGTTTACGCAAGCCTGGAGGCGAGCGGTCGCAGACTGTGTAACCTAAACCTATACGTGCTTCTACCGCCGCGCCGTCGCACGCACGCACATAAACCTCCATGACGATTCTAAACTAACTTGCTAATCGCAATAACAGAAATAAACATTTACCTTTAATCTTGTCTATAGTTCAAAACTTCAAACCATTTAATACCCGCCTCGCAAGCAACGCGGACGTTACAATTCCGCCGATCTAATACGCCAGTCGTAAAAATTATCCGTCCTAATCCGCCGGTGTAAAGATCTCTTTTATAAAATATCGTTTTTTATATAGGGCAGCGATAATGACAGGTACTTCATTGATAAGAAATCGGCAACTCTCGCCAACATCTCCCACGGTTCCGAAGTGCGCTTTATGTTTCTTATCTTAAACTCCAGTGATATTTTCATAGTGATAGTTCCATCAGAATGGAATTTCAGATGAAATAAAAATATTTCGAAATAAAAAAAAATTAAAGTTAGCCGTATGGAATTTTCAGTGCCAGTGTAGAATAAGTGCTTCAATAATGGTAAAATATTCTAGGAACAGTTTTTCGGTATCGGATCTGTGGGTGTCTTCACATGAGAAGCTAAGTGATTTTTTCGTATCGTCATGGCAACGTGGAGGGTCGCCTGTACCACTACTGGTGTTCCGGCTGGTGTTGGCAGCGCTGGCTGTGGGCATATTCGTGTGGTCCCTATGTGCTGGTGCCAGTCCCTACTGGCTGATCTACCTTACGAACTGGGGACTTCTTCTTGTGGCGCTGATGACACTCAGCGGTTTGCTGGTATCCTGTGTAGCACAATGCACAAAACTAACTGGTTTGTATTCAATAATATTAACTTAGATGTAGGTGTACGTATTTATATATGAGTATCACCAAGTATGAATAATTTTAAAGAAGTAGGTAGTAGAACATACTTAGGTACTATTTCGGTACCTAGAATACTTATTGTTGCTTTACATATTTGTAAGCACCTAGGTACTTACCTCATCTTTTCATAAGCATTAAATCCGCATTTTGTACCCTTTGTTTAAGGTTTTTAGAATTAAGATATACGAGTATCTAAGTCAGGGTCTGTAATTAAGTATGTGGAAAAAAATTTATAAAATTAATTCAGCCACGCCAGAGTCGAAGATTCTGAATATTCCGATGCCGGCAAACCTTGTCCTTGGCCCAACAGCCACAGCAATTTTTTTTACTTATTAACATACCTACTTACTTCAACTAGCACTGAAGCTGTACTTTAGGCACCAAATACTTTATAACTACATAATATGTGTAAGTAAGTACGGGATGTGGACTTTAAAACGTGTTTTGGTATCTAAATCTTGTAGTTTCATGTGCAACTGCACAGCAGTTGCAAGTATTTAAACTATTAGTAGGTACCTTTTGTTTATTTCATAGTAACTATTGCCTATTATAATTCTGTTATTAAATAGCTACAATTCTAATAGTTTATAAACATTTAAGACTTCTTTCTATCTCCAACAGATTACCGTGACCTTTGAAAATACCATTAGATAGATATGAAACTATTAATGACACAATAAAAAAATCTAGGCATGCATCTAGACATGCATATTTTATAGTTTTGTCTTTTGGTAACATTTACGAAAGCTAAATGTTGTCTCTCAAAGGAAACGTATGCCTACAATCCCATCTTCTTTTACGATAAAAGGTTTATAGTACAATCTTAGTTGCAGTAGATAGTAAATTTAACAAGCCATTTACTAAATCCGCCAATAAACCATTTTTATTGCCATAAATGCCATAATACTTAAAACTAGGAAACAATAAAAATAGGCTACACCCAACGATTATAAAGACAGCCGCATATAATATCAATCGTACTTATCAGTTTTAGTAAGGTACTTTTTTAGTCACACAAACGCTGTAGGTACACTTTTTCGTAAAAGTCGTCGTACACTTCGTCGTCAAGACGACAGGGCTTGTTTTGTTACGCTCCGTCCTCTTTTAGTGAAGTTTGGAAAGACCGATACGTCGCCGTTAAAGTATGTAAGAATGTGGGGAAATACACTGCTATACTTTGTGAGTAAGTCTGAGTTATTTGTTAGCTAAACACAAAATATAGATGTAAATGGTTATAAATATAAACCTTTATATACCTACTTTGAACGGCACCTCATCCATAGACCTTGAAATTACCCTTCAAAATTCAAATATAAATCTTTGGATTCACCGGCTTTAGGCACCCTTTAGCTTTAAACGTTGGGATTGGTACTTGGTAATCTAATACTTATAGCTAGTCGACACAGATTTCGAAACAATTATCGTAACGTCAACATGCAAGCAATATCGACATCAACGCAAGCTTTCACAGTTTTGCAAGCCAAACTCCGTCGCCTTGGACCCCTACCTTCTTCTGACATAACACAAGCTGCATTATGAACGATGATTTAAAACGATGGATATCATTGTTAACAAAATTAAATTAAAAGCAAGCTCCGACGCGACAACTAAAAATTATAAAGTAATAAGTAATAGACAATAGACCGATAGATAAAATCATAATTTATTTATTTAATATTTTACCTAACAATAATATTTCATGTCCAACTCAAATAGGTAGGTAGTTAATTAAAGCTGGAACTAAAAAATGCAATGTTACAAATACAATGTACCTATTATATATCTACAAACAAAGAAACTGCAGTAGGTACACGAGTAAACGGCCTCCATGCCTCCAACACGAAGGGTCCTATAAAAAAGTAATTAAAGTTGTATATTACAATGACTATGTACAATGTAAGTAATAGATAACTAAGCACTTTTTCGGAATTTACTGATATAAATTACATATTAGATTAAGGACGACATTCGGTGGCATAGATACAGCTTCACCATAAACACTGACTGACTGTATATCTTAAATCATAATTATCGTAAAAGGTAGCGAAGCGACATTGTAAGTACCTACCTACCTATCTAAGGAATAAGAAAATGTTACACGACAAACTAGGAATGTTGTTGTTCATAATCTCAAACATATTTTAAAATGCCGAATTACATTTCCAATGCGGAAGAGGAGATACAGGTTAGTGGCCAACCCGTGTCGAATGTTATGATCCCGTTCAAAATTTTACTTTATTTTGATAATATTTGAAGTAGTCCAATATCAACAAATTTTTATAATTTAATAAAATCTTTTAACGTCATAGGTACAATGTGTTTCACAGACATGTTTTAAATGTTCACAGACGTCGTGGAACAACTGCCATGGTACGTTAGCATGTACTGGATATTCTACAACATAGCAGTTTCCGTCGCACTCATGATCACTGCGCTTTACTGGATTCTACTCTACAACCCAGGTCAGTTAGGCTATTTAAATATAAACATTGATTCATTTTAAAAATTCTATAGAGTGCAAAATGTTATGATTATTGCCTACACACCAATAAAAAATATAGTTTCTGCTTTCGAAGTTACTACTAACTCTTAGAATAACGTAATTATTCTAAGTACCTACTAACTATTATTATTAGCTAAATGAAACAGGTACTTAGGTATGAATTATCTTGACCTAGCGCATTCATTCAATGGCCTCTCCGCCTAATTACAACATTAAAACCTCATGTATAACCCACCTATATTTAAATCTAAAATATATTTTACTAACTGGTATCATAATAATTTCTTTTGCACATTACAATGCGTACATCCATTAAATACAAATTACTGTTTCATTACTTAATAGCGCCTCGCTGAAAACTGGTTTCATCATCATGGCCCATGACCATAATCCAACAGAATTATAATTATTTTTGTTCCTGCCCTTTATTTTGTCTGCTGTATATATTTTATGGAGCCAAATAAAAGATGAATCATATTAGGTGCGAATAAGTACTTTAACGATTACCTATGTTCGATAGCCGATTTTGGTACAGCTTCAATTTTCTGTATTTAATTTATAGAATGATTTCACCAGGTTCAACGACACTGTTATCGATCGATAACAACCGGGACCGCCGCCTTAACGTACCTATCCTCCGAAGCACGGAAGCGCGCGAAAGACTCAAATAGTGAAGTTATTTTTAATAACAAATTACAGACCCAGCGGAAGATGAGCCTCAGCCCGACTTTTGGTTAGACCTTGCCACACACGGCTTCAACTCGTGCATAGCAGTCGCGGAAGTGTTCGTATCGCGGACGCCGGTGCGGTTTCTGCACGTGTACCAGCCGCTGGGCGTGGGCTTGTGGTACGCAGCCTTCTCCGGCATATACTATGCGGCTGGAGGTACCGACAGGTACGATAATTAAGCATTTATTTACATGAGGTGTAGGATATCAAGGCTATTGTAGCTACAACGGCTAGAGATCTTGGGTTGGGCTGCAATAACCACGTGAGATTTGCTGATTTGTCTCTTCCATCCACCGAGACTTAGTCCAAATGACCGAAATTGTCATTTAAATAGTTTAGTTAATAGTAACGATATTAATATGGCTGATATACTCTCATAATATCTAGCCAGTAGGTAGGTAACAAACATGTAGGTAGATAGGTACCTACTGAGAAATGTCTACAAGATATAAACTGAGCTACAAACCTTATTATCAGATAACTTAGCACCGTCTTACCTACACGTACGAGTGTATGAAGATGTATGAGGTGTAAGAGGAATTGTTTTCTTCTTTTATTTATTTGTTTTATTATAATAATTATAATTTTGTACATGTTAAACTTGACTGACTTACAGTATAAAAGAAATAATGTATGTACTACAACTTATGATTAATAGAAAGCAAATCCAGGACTGGAGAGATGTTCGTAGAAAATATAAATTTAGCTTGCACAATGAAAACACCGACCTATTTATATACATAAACATAAATAATAAAATTTTTACTTTCAGCCATGACAATCCATACATTTACAACGTATTAGATTGGAGGCAACCAGGCCAAGCTGGAATCATCGTGACTATTTCCGCGACGGGCTTAATCCTTCTGTACACATTACTGTGGGGCTTTGCTCTCTGCAGGAACAAAATATCAACGGCGTTCGTTCGCACGATAAGCCACGACTTGCCTGCGACGCCTCCCGATCCTCACATGCACACTAGGATAGTGTGACCGTACCGTACCTTATAAACCTAAGTATGACAAATTAGAATTAAGGTTTGTAACTACTCGTAGGTTCTGCTAATCACGACGAATGCAGCGATATGACAATTTTTACCGATTTCAAAAAGGAGGAGTTTCTAAGTACGGCTGTAGCTATGTAGTTTTTTAATAGAGCATTTTATAGGGTTGTATTGTAAACTAAGTAATCATTATCTTCATAACAATAATATGTTACGACAGTGGCGGAATTTTTATTTTAGTTCAATTAAAGTGGACCCTATTGAGCTTACTAATAAGCCGGCCTATTAGTAAGCTCAATAGTACGTACCTACCTTTATCAAAAAACTTAAAGGCGATAGTATTAAAATATAAAAACTAATGTAAATATCTTTAACCATATAGCAGCGGCATACCAAAGTGACAAGTGATGTAGATAATAAATAAGTAAGCGAACCACTGATCTTGTGCGAAATAAATTCTTTCATTCTTTTTTTTAAACGGTACCGAAGTTAGACTCTTATCAGTTAGCAATTTAATGGCTTTTATGGATGCCTCCTCTTATAGGGAAGGTGTTCTTAGACTTATCTTTGTACGGTAGGAACATACCCACCTACTCTAGCGGAGTCTAGCGTAGATCTAGTCCAGATCATTGTATGATTTGAGATAATACTTTCATTTACCTACATCAGGTGAATGTTTGGTACAATCGATGGAGTAAGGCAATCATTTATTGGCCCTATGTTCATTAAATTGAGCATACCTACCTACTAAATACAATACACAATCACACAATAATTGTTTGAACATCTTCAATGTCGCTAACAATAAAACTGACCTCATGTAAATTGACTGTAATTGCCAGTCTATGAGATAATGTCGATACAGACACATCTCAGACATACCTTTTAATCAGGTATAAAGTGCATCTCAGTTCTAGATACCTATTTGATTAATACTTATACTTAGTCTTAGGGATGAATACGTCGCGCATCGGTAGCTACGTTAGACTTCCTAGACTAGAATGATAAGAATAAATTGGATATTTTAGAATAACAATAACTAAGATGTTATATTATTTTGTTAGAGTTAAAATGCAATTTCACAATGGGACCAATTATAAAAATAAGTACCTAACTACCTAAACACCCAAACAAATTAAACCGTGCCCAATTAAAAGGTTGTAAGTTGTGTGTCCTTTCCTTACTTAAAGGTAAGTGTAAGAACCACACTTTCAGGTTATACATATTTCTCTGTGCGTCATGCTTTTCTAACAATTTCAAATTAAATTGTTATTGAAATAGAATAGCAATGAGAAAAGGTTTTCTTCTACAAATTACATAAATTGGTAGATAATTATATTACGTATAGGTATCTATGTAAGTATCCTTTTTCAAAACAATAATTGATTAAGAGTGACCAAAAAACAAAATGTCGGATTGGTTGTTCTAACACCAAGTAACTTGCAATAAAGTATACTATATTTGAAGGAACCTGTAGCAAGACATTCACTACATCTCCACCAATATTTTACCAAAAGATGTTAGCTGCAGTGTACTTTTAGTACCTATAAAATATACATTTATCTTATTTGTCTTTTATTTATCTTAAATTCTACAGTAATAATGTGTAATGTAAGAATGGGTTTTAAAGAGTACTATTTAAAACAAATATTAAAAACAAAAATTCGTGTTTTCTTTAATAATTTCCAATTCCAATCCACTTTAAGCCTATAATTATAAAATACAAATAAGTATCAATAATTACAAATTTGAAACTTCGTCCAATAAAAAACAAAACATTTATTCAAAAACATTTATTTCTATATAGCAAAATTTAAATTTAAACAGAAAGCAACCAATTTCAATACAATTAATAAATAACATAACTAAATATGATATGTGATTAAGTTTGACTTAGCGTGTGCTGTGCGGACGTGTTAGACGACATGCATCCGATATTACGTAAACAATATTATATAGCAACAACTACAACTAATTATAAATATAATTTTGAAATAAACCTATCATCTGTATAAAAAGCTCTGGAGCAACTATCTTAGCAGGCTGTCACATTTTGTTAGGCATAACCTACCATTGTCTACAGCACCTATAGACATGGCGATCGTTAATTGCGGATCATTTCCTGGCAGTAACTTGAGTTGGAAGTTAGAAAGCCTCAAACATTATGACCGACTCATTAAATCGGTTTACATATTTTCTTAAATTAAGTAGATAAGTACCTAAAACTTGATAGAGTTTTAGTGTTTTAATAGGCATAAATATAGTCTACCACAGAATAGTCCTCACCCTACGAGTAGTGCGATATTGGGCTGATAACAATTTGATGTCCCGTGACCTAATTATGGACCACATAAATCTAGTTTTATTTGAGCTTTAACCAGTGGGTGACCGCACAGCGGGTTAATATTAACTCGTCGTGTTACGAATTTACAGCATACACTAGATAACATCAGTTAAGCACAAAATGCAAAAACTGTACTAATGATTTTGATTTCAAAAAGTTCCGCAAATAAGAAACTTTATAAGCCCTTCTGTGATTTTATTTAACAGAAATTTTGGACAACAGTCTCAAAAAATAAACCGTCTCAAGAGACATATAGACATATATATAATATATATATATTCAAAAATATATTTTCTTATGTACAATATTGTATACAATAATAATTAAATTATAATAGTTAATTTAGTTGAGATTAAACTTACATTAAAAATGTTGGTTGGTTTGTACATTGGACACTGTTAGTCGCGAAAACTCACAAGTAATACCAAATAACATTGCTTATTGTCACCTCTACAGAATAATATTATTTATATCCTTACAGTTAATCTACAGCATAAATAATTATGCTTTCCATGACTGTGAATTTAAGTTTAAGAGTATCTTCTCAAATTTGACACTAATTAACATTTATTAACATCTTAAAACTTGGAAGAAAAAACCCCCAATGACTTGTAACGTTATTGCTGCACAATAGGTACATTATGTATTGCAAATATTGCAATCGTCCACGCTTTTCATACAAAAATTAATATATGATAATAAAACTTTTAAGAAATTGCAGTACATTAAGTACTCTGTTGTCCAGATAATGTTACTTCCTAAATTTAAATAACACTAATTTAATAATGAACGTCATTTTCAGGAATTCAACTTAATATCTATGAGTGTATCTAAATAGCTACTTATAAATGAAAAACAACTCACACCACGAGCAAAATAATCTACACTATTATTAGACAACATAACTTACAAAAATTGATATCACAAACATTCAAAATTATTCTAAAATAATTAATGAATAATAAATGAATAAAATTTAGAAGGCGTTTCAAGAGATCAATAAATCTTGTGGCCACTATCCAATCGCATCTAGTAGAATCACAACAAGAACAGACGTTCCGGACTCCGGTGTGATCTTCGGCATTTCAGGAGAAATTCATTCTTATAAATAATAGTCATTCCTAAAATTCATTAAAACAATATTTTTGCTATATACCTACCATTCCAAAATTCCAAATTTTGTAAACGGGAATGCGTTATTGCACCAAAAATATTCGTGGATATTAATGTTCAAAACATTTTATCGAGAGAATTTTATAAATTTCGAGACATCTAGTTTAAAAAAATTCTTATCTATACACCTATATTATGTACCTATATTTTAAGAATAAACTCAAAGCTTTTTTAGGTTTAACATAGTAAAAATTATGGAGACTAGATTCCATTGAGCCTAAGCTCACTATCAAACTATTATCAACTTCAATGAAAGCGTAAAAATAATCAGCATATAACATAAAACAAAAACCTTGTAAATGCTAAATACGTCATTTTACTTTGTTGTTTATATGATGACAAAACTAGTACTGTAACCCCTACGTGGAAAAAATATAGGGACAATTAAATTGTCTACCATCTCTACTAGCAGAACAAAATGGAATAGTCCTCATCTACTGCAGAATATTGAGCCATTACATACTAACGCATAATACCTCGGATACCACACGAACTGCCAATCACTAGCCCTTCAGTGCTCTCGGAAAGTAAAGTTAATTGACTCCTAATATTATTTTAACGCTACTAAAGTAATTTGACAACAAAAAAAATATTCGGCTGTCGAGATACCTCGACACTTAAATGCCCATTAAAATATTTAATAACAAATTAAATGCATACATAATCCTGATAATATTATTGTTATTTTATGTATACTTTGTGTTTTACTTTTCACTATTCATTTTTACATATTGTACGATTTCCATAAAATGCTTAGTATGCCGAACGTAAGTAAGCCAATTATATTGCAAGATTGCACACATGCAGTCGCGCTAAGTCTCTCCGGCTGACTGTCCTAGTGTCTACTCTGTCTAGGCATCGGATCTACGTTAGAGAAACTGCAGTTTTAATACTATATACAAATGTTATCCTATATCAAGATATATATATATATATATATATATATATATATATATATATAGGATCCAGATCGTGCCTTTATATAACTCAAGCATTACAGTGTGATAAACTGGTTAACTTATGTCTTAAGCGATGGTAAATTAACAAAATATTTAAATTAACAAAGATAGCCACTATGACCTAATAAGAGTCTGTCACAATTGACCTATTTAAATTTAGTAAATTTTAATATTGCACCAACATTTTCATAATTCATAAATTTTGTCTAAGCACAAATATACCTAAGTTATATAAAATTGCCTGTAACATTTCACATTAGCACAAATTCTTGCTAGTTTCAGCAATGTACGTATTACATATAGGCAATAAGGTGGAACACATAGGTAAGGCTAAGTAAGTATACTGAATGGTCCTAAATTATTAATATGCATTACCAATTATGTGTCCTTATATTCATCTTTAGTCTAACAATAAAAATATATATTATTATATACATTATATACCCATTTCGTTTACTTTACATTCCAAAAGTTCCAAAAGGTTATGTTTGGTATACAGCTTGCCTACCGTTGAGAATTCAACAAAATATTTGTTTCCCTCGATACGTGAGTATTAAAAAATGTATAATTATTAATGTAATGAATGTATAAAAAATACTTACTAAACGTAATAAAAACTCTGCTTGTAGCTTTAATCATGGTAATCGATCATTGATATAAATTAATATTTCAAAACTTCATATGAATATAAGGTCCAACTAATATAATTTTGTATACATTATATTACGGTTAGGTGAAGTTGTTATATGAAAAGTGGAAATAAAGACCAAATCAAACATGGTTCAAACTACAAGCAGCACAAACTTGTACAATGTCACTTACCACAAACAATTGATCAATATACTCTAGCAAAGACTAAAGAGATAATAATAATAAAGTAGCTTCCTAAAACTATGATAAAACACTTCTCGAAACGCTTACATTAAAAATATTATCACTGGAAGTGATATAAAAACGTAAAACCAAAACAAGAGAACGCTTAAGGCAGTCTTACAGTATGTAGAAAGGGAAACTCAACGAAACTTGCCTTAAGTCCTATATACCGCTTTCATTATATTATTCAATCAAATTGTTTTTACGATTATCCAGCCTTACAATTCATTCCTTACTATCTTTCACCCACCCATAATCAACGCCAAATTTGTCAATCCGCTCGCACCAGATAGCCAATCATAACCAAGGTGAGATCGTTTAACTTAATAGTCGTTAGTAAAGTCCCTGTGATTATCCAGATAATGTACAGTACAGAGGGCCTAGTACGAGTTTTAACAGTTTACTGTAAACTAGATTTGGTTTCGGTTAGACCCATACATCTACTAGCAG